>CM069151.1:37017907-37315407 GCA_035221665.1 Okamejei kenojei | reverse complement strand
GCTCGCTCTTATAATTCCCAGGATTCTCTCTACGTCCAAACTTAAATAAAATAACAAAATGAGCTCCTCGTCAGTCATCCAATACCTCGTGTGTGGCTAAAGAAGACAAACAGATCTTCATTAAGGCTTCTGCAATCTCTTCTCTTGCCTCTCTCAATAACCTGGTGTAGATCCCATCAGGCTCTGGGGATTTATTCACCCTAATGCTCTTAGAGCCACAAATCCCCCTCCTTCTTAATTTCAAACTGCCCCTGCATATTAACATCTCATTGTCCTCCACGTCCTTTTTCCTGTAAAAACAGAAGTAACATACTTGTTTTGTACTTTGCCTACATCTCCAGACTCTAAGCACAACTTCCCTCCTTTATCCTTAAGTGGTCTTACCTTTTCTCTGGTTATTCTTGTTTTTATTGTAGGTATAAAAAGATTTCGGATTTTCTTTAATCTGACTCACCAAAGTAATTTTGTCCAAGAAGGAACTGCAGATGCTGGAAAAATCGAAGGTAGATAAAAATGCTGGAGAATCTCAGCGGGTGAGACAGCATCTATGGAGCGAAGAAAAGGTGACGTTTTGGGTCAAGACCCTTCTTCAGAAGTAATTTGGCCATTCTAATTGCCCACTTCAGTTCCTTCCTTCTTTCTTTATATTCCTCAAAAGGCTCAGTCTTCTTCCATTCTCTTAAACCTTGCAAGCGCTCCTTTTTTTTGGACCAAATTTACAAATTCTTTGGTCACCCAAGGTTCACTCACTCTGCCATTCTTGTCCCTCCTCCTATCTGGAACATGCCATTCATGAACTTCGATAAAATGACCTTAAACAGTTCCGACGTGTCAGATGAGGATTTATCCAATAATAATTTTTCCCAGTGTACCCTCTTGAGCTCTTGCCTAATCATGTCATAAACATTTTGTAAAGAACTGCAGACTAAATCTGATCCCTAAAATACCACAGCTGTTACCCTGTTATCATCCCAAAATTGGTTAGTTTACCTTCTATTTCATGTCATATCCTCAATAATTGTGGATAAAGGGGCATTTTGGAAAACCTAAACAAAGTACGACATTGGTTCTTTCTTACCTGATCGCTACCATTTCAAAATAACTCAACTTCCCTGCCTCAGATTTATCTGTGGATTACAATCAAATAGGAATGCTGAATTTATAATCCTGATGGAAACTCTATGTCCCATGTTTACACTGAGGACATCCTACATGAGATTTGTGGCACTGAGATTGATGTCATCAGGACCAGTAGAATTATTTCTCCACAATCTGCAACCTCGTACCTTGGCAGACCCTGCATTTTAGCAATTCAAAGTGTAGATAAACATAATAGGTGTCACACATATCTTAACATAAGGCACTGACCTAGTGAAGTTACAACACAAGACCATGCTCATGATAAATAGCAAAAGTTATTGGTAAAGATAAATGAACTCAGTTAACAGCTGAAATTTAACCCAAGCAAGTGTGAGATGTTGCATTTTGGGAGGTTGAGTGTAAGGAGAGTGCATACAGTTTATTGGCCAAGTATTCAGATGCAAGGAATTTGCCTTGGTTCTCTGCCCGCAAGTGACAACATGATATGCAGTGACAGTTAGGAATGACACATAAAACATTAAACAATAATAATAAAACATTATCGATTAAACATGTGAATTAAATAAAATACCAGAGCAAAAGGAGGCTACAGATTTTTGGTTATTGAGTAGAGCTACTACTCATGGAGTTTTTATGTCTGGATGTGGCAGCTTTGACAGTCCGGATTCGCCTTCCAGAGGGAAGTGATTCAAAGAGTTTGTGGCCAGGGTGAGAGGGGTCAGAGATGATCTTACCCGCTCGCGTCCTGGCCCTTGCAGTGTACAGTTTGTCAATGGAGGGAAGGTTGCACCCAATAACCTTCTCAGCTGATCAGACGATTCGCTGCAGCCTCCGGATGTCATGCTTGGTGGCTGAGCCAAACCAGACCATGATGGAGAAGGTGAGGACAGACTGTATGATGGCCGTATAGAATGGGACCATCATTGCCTGTGGTAGATTGTGCTTCCTCAGCTGTCGCAGGAAGTACATCCTCTGTTGTGCCCTTTTGACTATGGAGTCGATGGTGCCCCCCCATTTAAGGTCCTTGGAGATGATGGTTCCCAGGAACTTATAATACTCCACAGATGTGACTGCGGTGTTGTTGATAGTGAGTGGGGTGAGGGGAGGGGGATCTCTCCTAATGTCTACAATCAATTCCACTGTCTTAACAGCATTGAGGTCCAGGTTGTTGCGATGGCATCAGGATGCTAGCTGTGTCACTTCCTGTCTGTAGATTCCTCCCCATCCTGGATCAGTCCAATCAGGGTTGTGTCATCTGCAAACTTGAGAAGCTTGACAGGGGAGTCAGTGGAGGTGCAGTCATTGGTGTAGAGAGAGTAGAGGAAAGGGGAGAGTACGCAGCCTTGCGGTGCTCCTATGCTGAGGGTCTGTGGGTCCGAGATGTGCTTTCCCAGCCTCACATGCTGCTTCCTGTCTGTCAGGAAGCTGGTGATCCACCGACAGAGGGGTTCAGGCACAGTCAACTTGGAAAGTTTGGAGTGTAGTAGCTCTGGCACAATGGTGTTGAATGCAGAGCTAAAATCAACAAACAAAATCCTCGCATAGGTCCCCTGGCAGTCTAGGTGTTGGAGGATGAAGTGCCGGCCCAGATTGACTGCGTCATCCACAGATCTATTGGCCCAATATGCAAACTGCAGAGGGTCCAGCAGGGGGTTTGTGATTTTTTTCAGCTTGGCCAGCACAAGCCTTTCGAGTGTCTTCATGACTACAGAGGTCAGTGCGACAGGCCTGTAGTCATTAAGACCAGTAATCCTTGAATCCTCACTGAAGGTTGTAGCACAAGTAGATAGGGTGGTTAAGAAGACATATGGTATGCTTGCCTTGTTTGCTGGGGCATTGAATATAAGAGTCAGGAGGTAATGATGCAGCTCTATAGGAATTTGTGTAGTTCTGGTTGCCTCATTTTAGGGAAAATGTGGAGGCTTTGGAGAGGGTGCAGTGGAGGTTTACCAGAATGCTGCCTGGAGTAAAGGGTTTCACCTATAAGCTGGATAGGCTTGGACTGTTTTCTCTGGAACGTTGGAGATTGAGGAAGACGATAGAAATATATTAAATTATGATAAGCATAGATAGGGTAGATAATCAGAACCTCTTTGCCCCAGGTTGGAAATGTCCAACACTACAGGGCATATCAATTTCATGTTTCATCATTGTCTATATCTGTCATTTCCCTTTTCCCTAACTCGACCCGAATTGTCACCCATTCCCTCTCTCCAGAAATGCTGCCTGTCTCGCTGAGTTGCTCCAGCTTATTGTGTCTATCAATAGCTGATCTATCTTTCCCTTTCAAACCCATTCTCGTGCCTTCTCCCCAAAACCACCGACGCATGTACTAATCAAGAATCTATCATACTCCGCCTTAAAAATATCCATTGACTTGGTCTCCACAACCATCTAGGACAATGTATTCTACAAATTCACTATCCTCTGACTAAAGAAATTCCTCCTTGTCTCCTTTCCAAAGATGTGTTCTGAGGCTATGGTCTCTGATCCTAGACTAATGGAAACATCCTCTCCACATCCACTCTATCCAGGCCTTTCACTATTTAGTAAAGTTTCAATTAGGTCCCCCCTCATCTTTCTAAACTCCAGCGAGTACAGGCCCAGTGCCGTCATACGCTCATCATATGTTAACTCAATCATCCCTGGTGGCATTCTCGTAAACCTTGTCTGGACCCTCTCTAACCTCAGCATATCCTTTGTAGATATGGGGCCGAAATCTCCTCATTTTACTTCAAATGCTGTCTGATGAGTGCCTTATAAAGCCTCAGCATTACATCCCTATTATTATATTTTAGTCCTCTCGAAATAAATGCTAGCATTACATTTGCCTTCCTTACTACCGATTTGACTTGCCAATAAACTTTTTGGGAATCATGTACCAGCACTCCCGAGTCCCTTTGCACCTCTAATTTCTGAATTCCTTCCCCATTTAGAAAATAATCTATGCCTTTATTCTTTCCAACAAACTGCATGACTCCACACTGTATTCCATCTGTAACATATTTGCCCACTGTCCCAACCTGTCTAAGTCCTTCTTGCAGAGTCCACACTTTCTCTCCTGTACTGTCATGGTTGATGGTGGAGGCAGATATGACAGTGGCATTTAAGAGGCTTTTACATAAGCACATGGAAATGCAAAGAATAAAGGGATATGGGTCTTGTACATGCAGATTAGATCAGTTTAACTTGGCATCATGTTCAGTACAAACATTGTGGACCGAATGGCTGTCCCTTTGCTATACTGTTCTGTGTTCTAACCATACATCATCACTGGTCCATGTCAAAGCTTTGCAGTGGTGCAACATCAAGTTGTGAATGGCAATGGCAATTAAAGAAGTAATGTGAGACCATAACTCCACAATTGTTTTCCAACTTAAAAAATGGTGGATAAATGCACCTTCAGAAGCATTCATGAAACTTGACCCCAACAGAGCTAAAATAGCCATCTTAATTAGTACCCCCATCCAACACCTTAAGCATTTCATCATTTTATCATTGGGTCATCAGGGCTAGACTGTGTACCATCTATCGGATGTACTGTGGCAATTTGCTAAGGTTTCCTCAACATCTCCCAGACTACATCTTCTAACACTAAACTAGGCAGCAAGCATTCAATAGTCCTTGGAAATTTCCCCTCCAAGTCACACGCTACTTTTGATAAACTCAGAATATAGGTGGTGAAAAGCAGAATATTAAAACTGTTATTAATTGATTGAGGCACATAATCCATCATGTTTTTTCTATCAGAACCTCTTCTCTGTTAGAAATGAATACATATCAAATGAATGTAATTAGCAGTTATTAATATAAATCACAGATATAGAAAACAATTCTGATGGAAATATAGCACAGTTTTATCATAACTGGGTCAAGATCTTGGAATTCCCAATATAACTTTACCAATGAAAATATTTCACATTATCCACTCAACAGTTAAAGTAAGTGGCTCACTACCATGATCTCAAAGGGAATTTTAGGGATAGAGAATAGATATTGGTGTTGCCAAATAGCACCCACATTCCATGAATGAATTAACAATTTATTGCTACCCTCTATCTGATCTTTATGGCCTGAAATTTCTCAATTAGCTCACTGAGTCCATGCCAGCTCTCAGAGCATTTCCATCATTCATACCTCACGTCCCTACCCTTTCTACTTTTTCCATGTGTAAACTATTCCCTGCCACATGCAATTAACACCACCCTAATTATCTCTCCACTCACCTACAGTGGGAGCAACTTAAAAGAGTTAGTTAATTTACCATCACACGTTTGGGTGGAAACAAGAGCAAGTGAGGGAAACTCAGCAGAGTCACTGGGAAAATATATACACCCTCCACACCGAAAAAAACCCCAGATTAGAACCTAACCTAGATCATTAAAGTTGTGAAACATGGGGACTATCTATTGCATCAACGGTCCTTTCCAGTTTCTACACAAAACTGCAATAAACGAGTTTGGTATTCCGACTGCACATGCCCAGGTCATAGTTCACTCGCTATAAACATTCTCAGTAGGTGTGCTGCTGCGTGTGTGCTGGCTGGGGTCGGGGCGGGTCTCCGGCGCTGAGGGCGCTGTTGAGTTGCTGCTGGGCCATCCCCGTCCCTTCCTGGGTGTCCTGTCCCTGTCCGGGAGCTACTGGAGGAGTCCGGGGTGGCACTGGGCTGGCGGCCCTGGACTTGCAGCAGGGGAGGGGAGGGGAGGACGCTGGATCCGGCTCGGCTCTGCTCTGGCTCCCGGGGAGCCTCTCACCTTGTCGAGTGGCGGTCGGCTGGCCTCCTCGGTGCCGGCAGGGGCCGAGCGCTGGTCACCCATTCCTTTTCTCCAGGGATGCTGCCTGTCCTGCTGAGTTGCTGGGGCATTTTGTGTGTATCCCCGTTGATGGTTGGTGCTTGGCTTTCGCTGGCGCCGGGGGGGGGTTGGCCGGTGGCTGCTGGGTGGGACGGGGGCTGCGGCTGCCGGGTTCCTGGCCTATCGGGGAGCGGGTTCCTCGGGCGATGGAGCGGGCTTGGGTTGGAGTTGGTGCTTCCTCACTGCGCTGGCTGTGGGCCGCTGCTCCGGTGGGGGGACGGAGGGCCCAGTGGCGGTTCGGTAGCGCTTGTGGTGCTGGGGACCCGGGTTCGATCCTGTCTGCGGATGTGGTACGAGTCTGTGTGCGCGCAGCAGCCGAGAATGTCTCTCCACCGGTCCAGTCTCTCCTCGTCTCGCACTCGCATCTGCCCCCTCTCTCTCTCGCTGTTCCACCCCGCTCTCCCGTTACTCGGATCAAATATATTTGTACACATAAATCATGAATAAAGATAAGAATTTATATACAGTTTATGCAGCCAGCGCTTCGTTCGCTTTTTCTTTATAGCGAGTGACCTTTGACAAATCCCACGATTCCTTGTGTTTTTTGGAATACCGAACTCGCCTAGTAGCTTTGAAAACTGTGAGAAAATTTGCAAAACAATGCAAAGTCCTGAATTCTCTCACAGCTGATTATACGTGATCATCAGGATGCATCACAGCATTATTTAGGAGCAGCTCCAACCAAGGCCACAAGAAATTGCAGAGAGTTGTGGATGTAGCCCAGACCATCACGCATATCAACCTCCCTTCCAGGACTCCATATACACGTCACGTTGCCTCGGCAACACCACCAGCAAAGACGAGTCTTACCCTGGTAACTTCCTCGTCTCCTCTCTTCGATCAGGCAAGAGGTACAGAAGTTTGAAAGTGCATACTTCCAGAATCTGGGATAGTTTCCAGCTGTAACCAGGCAACTGAACTGTCCCTTCACCAGCGAGCGTATAGTCCTGACCTCCTATCTACCTCATTGGAGTCCTTTGAATTGCACTTTATCTTTAATTGGACTTATCTTGCACTATATGTTGTACCCTTTATCCTTTACACTGTGGGTGGCTTAATTGTAATCATATATAGTCTTTTCCTTGACTGGATAACACAAAAGCTTTTCACTAACTAGTTTAGTTTAAACTAAACAAAACGAGATTTTGCTTTACTTTGGCTGTTGGATGATAGTGGTCTTCTTAAAGCAGGTGGGTGCCTCAGAACGGAGAAGGGTGAGATTCGTGTCCATGAACACTCCCAGTAGTTGGTCCATGCAGTTCCTAAGGATGCAGCCAGGGATTCCATCCGGGCCAGTCGCTTTCTGTGGGTTCACCATCAGGAAGACCGATCTGACTTTGACAGCAGTGACCGTGGGAAATGGCGCACATAGGTCTGCCGGGATGGATGTCATTGCCTTGCTTTCCTAGTGTTCAAAGTTAGTATTGAATGTATTATGTTCATTAGGGAGATCTGCACTATCACCAGCGATGCTGCCTGACTGCTTTGTAGTCTGTTGTAGTATTCGGGCCTGGCCACAGTCGACAGGTGTCTGAGTGCTTATGCTGGAACTCAAGTCCCAGGATTGTCTCTGGCATTCCTGATAGCTTTGCAAAAATTTTAGCGAGATTTATTGGACCGGTAGGGATCGTTTGACGTGTACACAGCAGTCTTGTCCTTCACCTGGGAATGGACCTCATGGTTCATCCATGGTTTCCAATTTGGGACACTTAGATTGACTTCTTCGGCACGCATCCCTCTACGCATTTACTGATGAAGTCAGTCACAGTAATGGCGTACTCATTCAACTTAATTGGTTCCTTGGAATAAACCAGGACATTGACTCAAAGCAGTCGTTTCAGATGTCATCCATTTCTGCAGACCAGCACTGAAAAACTTTCTGTACTGGATCTTCCTGCTTCAGTTTTATCTTATCACTATTGTATGTCTTACCCATATTTGACTTCACAAAATGCACTTGTTAGGATTACATTGTATTTGCAATGCTCTGTCAAACTGTCCATCTGATCTATAGCCTGCTGTAGCCCTAAACAACCTTCCTTACTATTCTTACTAGCAATTTTTGTGTCATCTGCAAATTTACTAATCATTCCTTTTACATTAACATCCATGTTTTCAATATATATCAATCAACAATGGTCCAAACACGTTTTCCATGTATCTTAGCACTATCTTATCCATTTACTCTTATATTTATTCATTTTTTTGTTGTCCTTTGTTGAATTCCAAAATGTTCCCAAACTTTTGACTTTCCCCTCATTTGCACATTGTTTGTCTCATTTTTGAATCCCACACTATTAGTACACTAATTGTTCACTGCTGGAATACTTCCCCCAGGTAATTTATTGTTTAAGTGAATATATTTGATATCCTATTTCTTATATTTGGTGCTGTATGCGCTTGATGGAATATAAGGGAATTTTGCAACCATCAGCTGCTGGATGTTCTTGTGGCTGACCGCAGTTATTTAAAACATAGAAACATAGAAATTAGGTGCAGGAGCAGGCCATTCGGCCCTTCGAGCCTGCACCGCCATTCAATATGATCATGGCTGATCATCCAACTCAGTATCCTGTACCTGCCTTCTCTCCATACCCCCTGATCCCTTCAGCCACAAGGGCCACATCCAACCCCTCTTAAATATGGCCAACGAACTGGCCTCAACTACCTTCTGTGGCAGAGAATTCCACAGATTCACCATTCTCTGTGTGAAAAATGATTTTCTCATCTCGGTCCTAAAAGACTTCCCCCTTATCCTTAAACTGTGACCCCTTGTCCTGGACTTCCACAACATCGGGAACAATCTTCCTGCATCTAGCCTGTCCAACCCCTTAAGAATTTTGTACGTTTCTATAAGATCCCCCCTCAGTCTTATAAATTCTAGTGAGTACAAGCAAAGTCTATCCATCTTTCCTCATATGAAAGTCCTGACATCCCAGGAATCAGTCTGGTGAACCTTTGCTGTACCCCCTCTATGGCAAGAATGTCTTTTCTCAAATTTGGAGACCAAAACTCTACGCAATACTCCAGCTGTGGTCTCACCAAAACCCTGTATAACTGCAGTAGAACCTCCCTGCTCCCTGCTCCTTACGAAGGGGAAATCTTGCTTGACCAATCTTCTGGAATTGTTTGAGGATGTAACAAGTAAAGTGGATAAAGGATCGGGGGGAGCCAGTGGATGTAGTATATCTGGACTTTCAGAAAGCCTTTGATAAGGTCCCACACAAGAGATTAGTGGGCAAAATTAAAGCACATGGTATTGGGGGTAGCGTATTGACATGGATAGAAAATTGGTTGGCAGACTGGAAACAAAGAGTAGGAATTAACTGGTCCCTTTCAGAATGGCAGCTTTGTCCAATGATTTCACCACTTTCAAGTGCGCTGCTATCCCATCTTTAATAATTGACTCTAGCAGTTTCCCCACTACCGATGTTAGACTAACTGGTCTGTAATTCCCCGTTTTCTCTCTCCTTCCCTTTTTAAAAAGTGGGGTTACATTAGCTACCCTCCAATCCTCAGGAACTACTCCAGAATCTAAAGAGTTTTGAAAAATTATCACTAAGGCATCTGCTATTTCTGGGGCTACTTCCTTAAGTAAAAGGCCTATTTTTCCAATGACTCCTTAAGAAATATGATGGGAGGATTCTTTGTAATAAGTCTTTCACTTTGTAATGAGCATCAGGTGTGCCTGATACAAATGAGAAAATGTTGACTGTTGTAGACCTAAACTGGAACAGTCTTAATGACAAGAATCTGGATTACATATATACGTAACAAACAGGTGAAGGAGTAGGACATTCGGCCCTTCGAGCAAGTACTACCATTCAATGTGATCATGGCTGATCATCCACTATCAGTACCCCATCCCTGCCTTCTCCCCATATCCCTTAATTCCGCTAGCCCTAGGAGCTCTCTCTAACTCTCATTTGAATGCATCCAGTGAATCGGTCTCCATTGCCTTCTGAGGCAGAAAATTCCAGAAATTCACAACTCTCTGGGTGAAAAAGAATTTCCTCACCTAAGTTTTAAAAGGCCTACCCCTTATTCTTAAACTGTGGCCACAGGTTCTGGACTCCCCCAACATCAGAAACATGTTTACTGCATCTAAGCATATGCAATCCCTTAATAATTTATTTATTTATTTCTATAAACAATTTTACAAGATAATTTCACCACGCTTACAAAATGTATATATACATGCTTTAAAAAAAAAAAATACTACCAGAAACAAACACTAAACGAATCAACTATTACACTTATACCTAAAAAGGATAACGATCTAGAAGACCCAGGTTCATATAGTGCCATAGCACTCCTAAATACTGATCAAAAAATATTGGCAAAGATCCTAGCGAGAAGATTGAGTAAATATGTTAGTAAACTAATAAACCCGGATCAAACGGGATTCATACCCAAGAGATACTCATTCATCAATTTGAGACGTCTGTTTAATATAATGTACTCACATAAAACTGAAGAGGAAGACTTATCAATTATTTCACTGGATGCAGAAAAAGCATTTGATCAAGTAGATTGGCAATATCTGTTTAATGTATTGCAAAAATTTAATATGGGAGAGAATTTTATCTCATGGGTAAAATTATTATATGACAAGCCGACGGCTAGAATACTGACCAATAACATATTATCCCTGAAATTCCAATTATCAAGGGGCAAAAGACAGGGGTGTGCACTGTCGCCCCTGCTATTTGCACTTGTGATAGAGCCTCTAGCAGAAAGTATAAGCAGCCATCCGAATATTCATGGATATAATACCAAACACTCAAATAATAAAATGTCATTATACGCAGACGACATATTATTATACATTACAAATTCGCAAATTAGCATACCAAATATTTTAAATTTAATAGTGGAATTTGGTTCCTTTTCAGGATATAGAATAAATTGGAATAAAAGCGAAATCATGACGATAAAACCCCAAGAGCCGATACATCTGTTGAAATTCCCTTTTAGAATTGCAACAGAAAAATTAAAGTATTTGGGTATCCAAATTATTAGAAAATATAAATCATTATTTAACGCAAACTACATGCCTTTATTAACTAAATTGAACGTGTTGATAAATTCTGGAAAACATTGCCGATGTCCTTAATAGGCAGAATAAATGCTATAAAAAAGATCTTTTTACCACAAATACTGTACCTATCTCAATCATTACCAATACACTTACCAAAAAAAAAATTTAAAAAACTAGACTCTGATATTACAAATTTCATATGGGACTATAGATCACATAGAATCCAAAGAAAACATCTGTGTAAAGCTAAAGAATTCAGGGGACTGACGCTCCCCAATTTGCTGTACTACTATTGGGCAGTGAATATTAAAAATATAATTTACTGGTTGGACAGTTCTGCCCAACAAGTAGACTGGATAAGAATGGAGAAAGAGGATTGTTCCCCCTATAATATAGGAGCGATTCTTCTTTCTCCAATAAAACGGAACCATTATAATATATAAGAATAATCCAATTATTCACAGTATAATACGAATTTGGAAACAAATAAAATTAACTTTAAAATTAGAAACTTATCACTTCTATAAACTAAAAAGTTTATCCATTGGGAAAGAATAGGAATTAAAATGATTGGAGATATGTATGAAATGGGAAAACTTCTATCATTCCAACAACTACAACTAAAATATAATCTGAAAAGCAATCAATATTCCAAATACCTTCAAATTCGAGATTATTTGAAAAAACACATACAAGGATATCAAACTCTAACCTCAGATTTATTAGATGAAGGAATGAACAGAAAGGCAGAATCAAGCAATTTAATATCATATGTATATAATATAATTCTAAATATAGAAACACCAACGACCATTTGTGACAAATGTCTAACTCAAAATGCCACTATAGCACATTCCTTTGTCTCCTGTACAGAACTTCATAAATTTTGGAACAAAATCTTTGGAACTTTTACAAAACTATTTAACGTAAAATTGAATCCCAATACAGAACTGATTATCTTCGGATCAATGGATGAGGGACGTAAGCTAACTACATTCCAAGAATCTCTCTTTAATTATGGTTTAATAACAGCAAAAAAACGTATACTTAAATTTTGGAAAAACGCATCCACATCAACGTTTAGAAACATAGAAAATAGGTGCAGGAGGAGGCCATTCGGCTCTTCGAGCCAACACCGCCATTCATTGTGATCATGGCTGATCGTCCGCTATCAATAACCAGTGCCTGCCTTCTCCCCATATCCCATGATTCCACTAGCCCCTAGAGCTCTATCCAACTCTCTCTTAAATCCATCCAGTGATTTGGCCTCCACTGCCCTCTGTGGCAGGGAAGTCCATAAATTTACAACTCTCTGGGTAAAAAAGTTTATTCTCACCTCAGTCTTAAATGACCTCCCCCTTATTCTAAGACTGTGCTCCCTGGTTCTGGACTTACCCAACATTAGGAAATGTTTTCTGCATCTAGCTTGTCCAGTCCTTTTATAATTTTATATGTTTCTATAAGATCCCCTTCATCCTTCTAAACTCCAGGGAATACAAGCCTAGCCATCCCAGGGATCAATCTCATGAACCTACGCTGCACTGCCTCAATCACAAGGATGTCCTTCCTCAAATTAGGAGACCAAAACTGTACACAATACTCCAGATGTGGTCTCACCACAGCCCTATACAAGTGCAGAAGAACCTCTTTACTCCTACACTGAAATCCTCTTGTTATGAAGGCCAACATTCCATTGTCTTTCTTCACTGCCTGCTGTAGCTGCACGCCAACTTTCAGTGACCGGTGTACAAGGACACCCAGGTCTCTCTATACCTCCCCCTTACCTAACCTAACCCCATTGAGATAATAATCTGCCCCCTTGTTTTTTCTGCCAAAGTGGATAACCTCACATTTATCTATATTATACTGCATCTGCCATGCATCTGCCCACTCACTCAACCTGTCCAGGTCCTCCTGCAACATCCTAATATCCTCTTAACAGTTCACACAGCCTTCCAGCTTTATGTCATCTGCAAACCTGCTAGTATTGCTCCTAATTCCCTCTTCTAAATCATTAATATATATGGTAAACAGTTGCGGCCCCAACACCGAGCTTTGCGGCACTCCTCGCCACTGCCTGCCATTCTGAAAAGGACCCGTTCACTCCTACTCTTTGCTTCCGGTCTGCCAACCAATTTTCTATCCATGTCAACACCCTACCCCCAATACCATGTGCTCTAACTTTAGACACCAGTCTCCCGTGCGGGACCTTATCAAAGGCTTTCTGAAAGTCTATATACACGGCATCCACTGGCACCCCTTCATCCATTTTACGTGTCACATCCTCAAAAAATTCCAGAAGATTAGTCAAGAATGATTTCCCTTTCATAAATCCATGTTGACTTGGACTAATCCTTTTACTGATGTCCAAATGCCCCAATATTTTAATCTATTTAATAATTGACTCCAGCATCTTTCCCACCACCGAAGTCAGGCTAACTGGTCTGTAATTCCCCGTTTTCTCTCTTGCTTTCTTGAAAAGTGGGATAACAATCCACAGGAACTGATCATAAATCTATTGAACATTGGAAAATGATCACCAATGCGTCCACTATTTCTAGAGCCACCTCCCTGAGGACCCTGGGATGCAGACCATCAGGCCCAGGGGATTTATCATCCTTCAGTCCCATTAGCCTACCTAATACTATTTCTCGCCTAATGAACATTTCTTTCAGTTCCTCTACCCCAGTAGATCCTCTGGCCTCCAGTACATCTGGGAGATTGTTTGTGTCCTCCTTAGTGAAGACAGATCCGAAGTACCTATTCAACTCTTCTTAAAATGTGGATTTCAAATATGTCGGAAACGTTACATCTTGAAGAAATGAGATTCCTATTAGGCAAAGTAAACCAATTCTTAAAGATTTGGTCTCCTTTTAACGACTTCTTACAAGCATATGGTGCAACATAACCTTAGAAATTAAATGGTTCAGAACCGGGTGACGGGTGGGTAAAGATATTAAATAGGTATATCTCTCCTAATTTCTTTTCCTTCTTTCTTTTTTTTTGTTTATCTCTCTAGCTTCTTTTTTCTTTCTATCTCTCTTGCTATTCGTTTCTACTCTCTTGTCTATCTCTTTTTTGAGCCTTTCTTATTATATCACGAATTAGCACCGTCACCATTTCCTACGACTATCTTTTCTTCTTTCTATCATTGTTCTTTTATTATTAAATTAAAAATAAGAAGTTGTACAAGAATTGTAATATGTCTGTATGCATCAGGTACTTAGGTACCACATTACTGTATTTACTTCTAACAAAAATAAATAACATTTAAAAAAAGGAGAAAAAATAATAATAATACATTTTTTAAATGTTTCTATAAGATCCCCCACCCATCCTTCTAAATTCCAGTGAATACAAGCACAGTCATTCCATTACTTCATCATATGGCAGTCCCCCCATCCCGGGAATTAACCTCGTGAACCTACGCTGCACTCCCTCAATAGCAAGGATGTCCCTCAAATTAGGAGACCAAAACTGCACACAATACTCCAGGTGTAGTCTCTCTGGGGCCCTATACAACTGCAGAAAGGTCTCTTTGCTCCTATCTCAAATCCTCTTGTTATGAAGGCCAACATGCCATTAGCTTTCTTCACTGCCTGCTGTACCTACATGCTTACTTTCAGCGATGTACAAGGACACCCAGGTCTTGTTGCACTTCCTCTTTTCTTAATCTGGCACCATTCAGATAATAATCTGCCTTCTTGTTCTTGCCACCAAAGTGGATTACCTCTCATTTATCCACATTATACAGCATCTGCCATGCATCTGCCCATTCACCCAACCTATCCAAGTCACCCTGCATCCTCATAGCATCCTCTTCACAGTTCACACTGCCACCCAGCTTTGTGTCATTTACAAATTTGCAAAAGTTACTTTTATTTCCTTCATGTAAATCACTAATATATATATTGTAAATAGCTGCCATTCTGAAAGGGACCAGTTAATTCCTACTCTTTGTTTCCAGTCTGCCAACCAATTTTCTATCCATGTCAATACGCTACCCCCAATACCATGTGCTTTAATTTTGCCCATTAATCTCTTGTGTGGGACCTTATCAAAGGCTTTCTGAAAGTCCAGATATACTACATCCACTGGCTCCCCCCGATCCTTTATCCATTTTACTTGTTACATCCTCAAACAATTCCAGAAGATTGGTCAAGCAAGATTTCCACTTCGTAAGGAGCAGGGAGCAGGGAGGTTCTACTGCAGTTATACAGGGTTTTGGTGAGACCACAGCTGGAGTATTGCGTAGAGTTTTGGTCTCCAAATTTGAGAAAAGACATTCTTGCCATAGAGGGTGTACAGCAAAGGTTCACCAGACTGATTCCTGGGATGTCAGGACTTTCATATGAGGAAAGATGGATAGACTTTGCTTGTACTCACTAGAATTTATAAGACTGAGGGGGGATCTTATAGAAACGTACAAAATTCTTAAGGGGTTGGATAGGCTAGATGCGGGAAGATTGTTCCAGATGTTGGGGAGGTCCAGAACAAGGGGTCACAGTCTAAGGATAAGGGGGAATTCCTTTAGGACCGAGATGAGGAAAACATTTTTCACACAGAGAGTGGTGAGTCTCTGGAATTCTCTGCCACAGAAGGTAGTTGACGCCAGTTCATTGGCTATATTTAAGAGGGAGTTCGATGTGGCCCTTGTGGCTGAAGGGATCAGGGGGTATGGAAAGAAGGCAGGTACAGGATACTGAGTTGGATGATCAGCCATGATCATATTGAATGGCGGTGCAGGCTCGAAGGGCCGAATGGCCTACTCCTGCACCTATTTTCTATGTTTCTATGTAAATCCATGCTGACTTGGACCGATCCTGTTGCTGCTATCCAAACGCGCCGCTAATCCATCTTCAATAATTGACTCCAGCATCTTCCCCACCACCGATGTCAGGCTAACTGGTCTATAATTCCCTGCTTTCTCTCTCCCTCCTTTCTTAAAAAGTGGGATAACATTAGCTACCCTCCAATCCACAGGACTGATCGAGAATATGTAGAACATTGGAAAATGTTCTCCAATGCATCCACGATTCCTAGAGCCACCTCCTGGAGTACCCTGGGATTCAGACCATCAAGCCCTGGGGATTTATCAGCCTTCAGTCCCATTAATCCACCCAACACCGTTTCCTGCCTAATGTGAATTTCATTCAGTTCCTGTCACCCTAGATCCTCTGTCCCCTAGTACATCTGGAAGATTGCTTGTGTCTTAGTGAAGACCGCACCAAAGTACCTGTTCAACTCGTCTGCCATTTCCTTGTTCCCCATAATCAATTCACCTGTTTCTGTCTTCAAGGGCCCCACATTTGTCTTAACTAATCTTTACCTTTTCACATACTTAAAGAAGCTTTTACTATCCTCCTTTATATTCTTGGGCAGCTTACCTTTGTACTTCATCTTTTCTCCCGATATTGCCTTTTAAGTTACCTTCTGTTGTTCTACAAATCTTCTGGTTTCCCGCTCATCTTTGCTATGTTATACAACTTCTCTTTTAGTTTTATACTGTCCTTGACATCCCTTGTACCTTCTGGATTATTCCCAGAAATTCCTGCCATTGCTGGTCCACCATCATGCCTGCTAGGGTCCCTTTCCAGTCAACATTGGCCGGTTCGTCCCTCATGCCTCCATAGTCCCCTTTGTTCAACTGCAACACTGACACTTCTGTTTTTATCTTCTCCCTCTAAAAATGCAAATTAAAACATCATATTATGGCCACTATCTCTTAATGGTTCCTTTACCTTGAGTTCCCTTATCAAATCTGGTTCATTAGACAACACTAAATCCAGAATTGCCTTTTCCCTTGTAGGCTCCAGTACAAGCTGCTCTAAGAATCTATCTTGGAGGCACACTATAAATTCCCTTTCTTGGGGTCCAGTACCAACCTGATTTTCCCAGTCTACCTGCATATTGTAATCTCCCATAACAACTGTAGCATTACCTTTATTACATGCCAATTTTAACTCTTGATGCAACCTGCACCCTATATCCTGGCTAGTGTTTGGGGGCCTGTAGATAACTCCCATTAAGGTCTTTTTGCCCTTACAATTTCTCAGTTCTATCCACACTGACTCTACATCTTCTGATTCTATGTCACCCCTTACAAAGGACTACATTTCATTCCTCACCAACAGAGCTACCCCCGCCCCCTCTGTCTTTTTGATAGGATGTAAAACCCTGAATATTTAGTTCCCAGCTCTGATCCCCTTGCAGCCATGTCTCTGTAATTCCCACATCATTCCTACCAATCTCTAACTGAGCCCAAAGCTCATCCATTTTATTTCTTATATTTGGCACATTCATATTGAACACTTTTAATTCGGTAATCGCCTCCCCTCTCACACCGGTTCCTATTCCTATTACTTGGAAATGCTGCTGACATGATCTAGGCGGACAACAGTATGGCCTTCTGCAGATACTTTCTCCATTAGCCGATGTGCTACTGCATGGGGAAGCCTATATATACGCATGCCTGTAAAACCTCCATAGTTCATGCTCATAGAGGGTGACTTTGTCACCCGCGTGCCATTCATGCTACAACAGGATTCATAGGTCCCGTGAGGTCCGCTTTATTTTGTTATTTTAAAGGAGCATGCCAGTCTGTTGGTGGATCAATTCCTCTTATTTAATCCATAGATCTGTTTTTTCTTGAACATTTAGCATAACATAAGTAATGGGAAGTGAATATCGGATATCTTCATATCCCTTTCAGTATAAATATCAGGGGTCGGCAACCTAAGGCCCACGAGCTGGTTCCGGCCCATAACCCAAAATCATCCGGCCTACAGACGTTTTTTTTCAATTCATTTTCAGTATCCTGAGGCTCGCAGGCGACCTGGGACTGCAGCTAGTTCCGGGGCTCGCAGGCGACCTGGGACTGCAGCTAGTCCCGGGGTTCGCAGGCGACCTGGGACTGCAGCTAGTCCCGGGGCTCGCAGGCGATCTGGGCGCTGCAGCCAATTTATGGCGATAGATGTGGCCCGCCATCCACTCACAAATATGGGTCCTGGTCCCCATGCAAAAAAGGTTACCGACCCCTGATATATATCAGAAAGGTTTAACAGTTTTTTTTCTCGGTACCAGAGAGGAAAATGAATCCTGTTACTTATAATGGAGGAAGGGATATGTAATCTCATCATACATTTGTAGAGATTTGAACAGAGAATCCCAATTATTAGCAATATTAACAATAATGATTAATCTCATTATGTACACTAGAAGGATTGACAGTATATTTCACACTACATAGTGTAGGAGTGGTAAAATCCATTATGTGTAATAGAGGGCCAGAAAGAGACCCTAGCTTTGTACTACACAGGGGCAAATGGTGAAAATTATTAGGGTTCAGTGAATAGTGAAAATCATGAGACAGATAGTGAATTCATGTGATATGCAAATGAGTAACACAGTGAATCCTGTTACGTACAGCAGAGAAAATGAAGTTTAATGTACTGCAGAGGAAAGATGGCAAACCTTATTTTCTACAATGAGTGGATAGTTCTATATGGCAAATATCATTATATAATTGAGGGGGTGACATTTTATCTCAATACACAAAACTAAGAAACATAATAAATGAAATGATATAAAACAGAGGCAAATCCTGCAAGGATGAAGAGGAATGGATATTGAATCGATTTATATGTGAAGGGTTGGGTATTATATTATATTTCATATAATGCAGACAATTGTTATATTCATCAAAATAATGCATTGAATTCAGTTATTTTTGAGCAAATAAAGATAAGTTTCACTATATTCAAGAGAAAGGACAGTGGTGAACAGTATTATAAAAAGTGGGTTGAATAATGAATTTCGTCATATTCAATGGGTCAGACATGAAATCTTTTTATATACAGTGAGGAGATGGACAGTTAATCCATTTAGTAAAATTTCATTAGATCCAATTGAGATATGGATGATGAATTGTCACTGCAATCCACAAAAGGTGAAATTGAGATAAAACATAGGGACAGGTGTTAATATATACGATAGATGAAAAGTCACTGAATTCCATGATATTGAACTGAGGAACTAACATTTAATATACACAGTGCAGAATTACTGATTCTTCTTATATATACTTGAGAGAATTACATTTAAGTTTGCTTTAAGGTCTAAAGGGGAAACACTGAGGGATGTATGCTGAATCTCATAGTAGAAAGAGGGAAATAACCTAACTGTAAACTTGATTCAGACATGTTGAGTGAATCCTGTTATGGAGCTCACGAAAAGGAGCAGCATCCTTAGTCCTTCAATCCTATTCCACCATTAGTAAGACTACAGCTGATCGATAACTCACTCCATATACACATTTCTAAAACTACCCAAGCGAAATATGTGGTGCTGCTTCTCCGAGTTGCGGTGGTCCTCACTCTGGCCATGGAGGAGGCCCAGGACAGAAAGGTTGGATTCGGAATGGGAGGGGGATTTGAAGTGCTGAGCCATCGGGAGACTACGCAAGCAAAATATGAGGTGCTGCTCTTCCAATTTGTGGTGGGAGGCATAGGCAGATGAGGCAGAGGTTCACCTGCAGTTCCTCCAACCTCATCTATTGCATCCGCTGTTCCAGGTGTCAACTGCTCTACATCGGTGAGACCAAGCGCAGGCTTGGCGATCGCTTCGCCCAATACCTCCGCTCAGTTCGTAATAACCAAACTGATCTCCCGGTGGCTCAGCACTTCAACTCCCCCTCCTATTCCGAATCTGACCTTTCTGTCCTGGGTCTCCTCCATGACCAGAGTGAGTCCCACCACAAATTGGAGGAGCAGCACCTCATATTTTACTTGGGTAGTTTACACTCCTAAGGTATGAACATTGACTTCTCCGATTTCAGATAGTCCTTGCTTTCTCCCTCCTTACCCTCCCCTTCCAACAGCCTAGTGTCTTCGCCTCTTCCTTTCTTTTTCCCGCCCTGCCCCCATATCAATCTCAACCCGAAACATCGCATATTCCTTCGCTCCATAGATGCTACCTCACCCGCTGAGTTTCTCCAGCATTTTTGTCTACCCGTACCATATCAACTCTCTTTAACATTTTAAACCTCTATCAAATAATTCCTATCAAAAAGTATCACATAGGTTTTTATTTTCTGAAATTGTCACTAAACTTTCATAATCCATGTACAATTACTTCATTGGGTCTTTTTTGGTACCCCACTGCTTCTATTGTGTCATTTAAAAAGTAATGTTCTGTGTTTTAGCTTCAAATTTGATGATCTTAGATTTGCCAACATTTAAATCTGTTTGGTGGGGATACCCATTCTCTCAATCTGTCAATATCTGTTTGTCAGTAATACTTTCATCTTTGGGTTTTGTATTTAATCATCTTGACTATTTCTAAATATCTGTATTTAATCATCTCGACTATTTATGACTATCTGACTATTTATGAATATCTACACTGTAGATGATATGTCTGAAGAAGCGTCTAAACCCAAAACGTTACCTCTCCATGTTCTTCAGGGATGCTGGCTGACTCGCTGAGTTGCTCCAGCACTGTGTTTCTTTTTAATCATCCACACTCTCTGTTTTTTACATCTCAGTCAATTACCTAGCCAAGTCAGTAACTTGGCTTCAGTTCAACAAGGTGGATTTAAGCTATTGTGGGGAGTTAATTCTGTACTTTCTGGAAGTCTAATACTTTACTTTGAACTTCCCATTTCATATTTCTCTTCAACACAGGAGGCCATTCAGTCCATTGAATCTAAACCAGCTCACAGTGCAATTCCATCAGTCCATTAATTTCCCCTGTAACATATTCTATCTACATTCCCATCAACTCTTCCCAGATTTTGCTTCCCACCTTGACTATGGACAATTTAAATTGGCCAATTAACATAACAACCTGGCCTGCATTGATGGAGCATTCTCAGTGGCACATTTACATTTATATTTATTAACTATAAGCAGATAGAGAATTTTCCCATTCACCCAGTTAATCATTCCCGAATCAATATCTGTTGCAGAACTGAAAGACTGCTAAATCTAAAAAAAGATGAACTAATGTGAACTTTGTTTTTCAGAAATCTTCTTCTTATTAGCTGGTCCCTCACTATCAAGAATAGCTGTCTCCAGCTCTATTGTTTGGGTTCCGACATGGCTGATGAAACCAAAGTGGCAAATCACAGGCGCTTCATAGATGAGGCAGGAAGTCCCTAGTGGGAAAGGTGGGTAGGTAGTTTGTGGGGTGGTATGCACCTTCTGGCACTTCTACTAGTCTTCTGCAACACTCAATGCCATTCTGAATGCTCCATCTCCACTGTGTGTGGTCAAGGACTCTTGGGAGTATTTTCAAAGTGGCTTTGAGAAAACCATCAATCTTTTTCTCTGGGCAATTGGTAACTCTCTGAGCACAGCACAAACAAAAAGGATATGTATTTCAGAAATCCATTGTTGGAGTGATTAATGTGAACAGCCCATTGGAACCAACTGAGTGTAGTTAGGACAATACTGAGAATGTTGGCCTAAGATCAGCATTTAAGCCTTCAGCGCAACAGCCAAGCTTTTGGTCAACTAAGAAAATATCACAACATTGAATCTGGTCTAACAGACACAAGTGATCATTGCCCACTTATATGCTTTTAAACTTTGAACAATCTACAATGGGTGCCTAAAGACAGTGGAAAGAAATCACCAACGGTGTATTAACAAAATCCTTCAAAACCACAGAAGGGAACAAATTAATGTCATACTAGACCAAGGGGGACCTGTTGGGTCCTGTCCCCTCAATGCGCGGTCGCAGGGAGGGGGGGGCCTGCGGCGTCACACACACACTAACCACCCCTGAAACACACAGGGTGCGAGGGGGAAAGGGGGGTGAGGGGGGGGGAGGGGGGTGATGGGCGGGGAGAGGGGGGGGAAGACGGGGGGAGAGGGAAGGGAGGGGGATGGAGGTGGATGTGGAGGGGGAGGAGAAGGGAGAGGGGAGAGGGGTGAGGTGGAGGGAGGGCAGAGGGGGGAGGAGAGTGGAGGAAGGGGGGAGAGAGAGGAGGGGGAAAGAAGTGGGAGTGGGGGTCCTTAGAGAGGGAGAGGGCAGGGAGGGAGGGGGGGAAGAGAGGGAGGGAGGGGCTGGGAGGGAGGGGGGGCAGAGAGGGTGGGGGGGACAGAGAGGGAGGGGGGCATGGAGGGGAGGGACAGAGAGTCAGGGGACATAGAGGAAGGGCCCCCTCCCCCCCCTCCACCCCCACGGTTGCAAGGGGAGGAGCCTGTGGCGTCACACTAACCACACCCCACACACACGGGGTGGAGGCGGGGTGAGGGGCGGGGAGGGGGAGAGGGAGAGTTGTGGGGAGTGAGGAGTGGTGAGAGAGGAGGTGCGGTAGTGGGGAGAGAGGGACAGAGAGGGACACAGAGGGCCACAGAGAGGGACAGAGAGGGACACAGAGAGCCACAGACAGGGACACAGACATGGGCACAGAGAGGGACACAGAGAGGGACACAGAGGGCCACACAGAGGGACACAGAGGGCCACAGAGAGGGACACAGAGAGGGACACAGAGAGGAACACAGAGGGACACAGACAGGGACACAGACATGGACACAGAGAGGGACACAGATAGGGACACAGAGGGGGACACAGAGAGCCACAGAGAGGGCACAGACAGGGACACAGACAGGGACACAGAGAGGGACACAGAGAGGGATAGAGAGGGAGAGAAAGGAACACTGAGAGGGCCACAGATAGGGACACAGCGAAGGACACGAAAAGGGCCAGAGAGGGGCACAGAGGGATACAGAGGTACAGAGAGGGACACAGAGGCAGAGAGAGGGACACAGATGCAGAGAGAGGGACACAGAGGCAGAGAGAGGGACACAGAGGCAGAGAGGTGGACAGAGGGGAAGAGAGAGGGACACAGAGGCACGGGGGGGGGGGGGTGGGGCGGTGAGAAGGAGCGTGAGGGTGGCAGAGAGGGAGCAGGGGGGTGAGAGGGAGGGGAGGGAGAGTTACTTGGGTGCTGGTCGGCTTTTCTCGGGTTGCGAGTTATGGCGGGGGTGGGGGGGGGAGGTATCTCAGCCCTGGGGGAGTGAGGGCTGTGGGCGGAGCGGGGCGCAACGTCCGGGTGCAGGGCTGTGGGCACCTCCCCAGCTCTCTCTCTTTCTCTGCTTCGGGGAGGGGGTAGAGAGGGAGGGGGAGGGGGTTGAGGCATCAGCTACCGAAGTCGTAGAGCACAAGCCTCCCCATCAGGAGTCGGGCCCAAGGTAGGTTGCGGGCGTCGTTGACCAGAGCGAGACCCGCAGCACTCTGAGGACTGTGAAAAATAGTGGAGGGCCGGCAGTGCACTCACCAACGTGACAGACGATCGGGCGGGGGAGACGGAGAGGATTCAAAAGTAAGCTGGTGACCTCCGGTGACCACGGGGTCTGCAATAACGACCGTTGCCTCCATGTTGTTGAACTTCAAGAAGCACAGCGGAGTGCGCTGGACGACTTGATCACATGTTCACGGGCTTCAATTCACGTAACTGGCTGCGCATTTAAAGGTCTGCGCAGCTGGTCGCGAGGATCAAAGGCATCGTGACGTCATGTAGCAGTTATATTTTAAAACAATTTTAGTTAAAAACTCGGGAAATAATTAACCAAATTTTCAGATGAGGAGATTTTTGATTTCATGAGGTAAATCTCAACCGGAATATGTAAACATTTCTCCATTACCGCGTCGGGTTTTGGTGGAGATGTGACTGACAACCGAACAAACGAAGAGAGTTATATATAATATATGATATGGATAGAATCTCATCAAATAAAGGAAAGAAAACAAAATAGGGGATTGACAGAAAGGCATTAACATTGATATGACCAAAGGTGAATTCTGTTATACATAATTGAGTTTAGTTTATTAGTGTCATGTGTACCGAAGCACAGTGAAAATATTCTGCTTGCGTGCTATCCAGTCAAATAAAATGTTATTATTATACATTATTAGTTAACCCTGTAGTAATAGTAGGCAGCATAATGGTGTAATGGTAGAGATACTGACTTACAGCACCTGAGACCCGGGTTTGATCCTGACTATGAGTGCTGTCTGTACAGTTTGTATACTCTCCCTGTGACCACGTGAGTTTTCTCTGGGTGCTCAGGTTTCCACCCACATTTCAAAGATGTGCAGGTTTGTTGGTTGATTGACCTCTGTAAATTGTCCCCAGTGTGTAGGATAGAACTAATGTATGGGAGATCATTGGTCAGTGCGGATGGTGGGCCAAAGGGCCTGTTTCCATGATGTATCTCTAAACTAAACTATAAACTAATGATGGACTGTGAATCCTTGTAAGAGGGATCACCAATGAATCACATCATGTGGATCATGTAATGTGGTCGGATGGATGATAACTTTCATTGCTCACAACTGAGGTACTGACACTGTGTCTAGTTAGCACAACAGAGGGACAGATATCCTATTATATACAGTGAATGAATACATAGTCAATGCTACTAAATATAATTAAGAAACAGACATTTATTTTTTTATTTTTTTAAAGATAAGACAGGATTGGAGGGATATGGACCAAGCATGGGCAGGTGGAACCTAGTGTAGCTGGGACATTGTTGGCCGGTGTGGGCATGTTGGGCCGTAGGGCCTGTTTCCACACTGTACCACTCTATGACTCTATATGGAATAGCAGTATGGTGAATCCTACTGTAAAGAGGTGATGGTTGATGAATCATTTTTCATACGATAGATGGATTAAAGTGCAGGAATGACATTATATAAAATAGAAATAAATAAAGTGAAGCTTCACATGATACAGATAAGAAAAGCGAGATATTTTAAATGCAATAGAGGCATAGATAGTGAATCATGATATCTATATTATTATTATTATTATTATTATTATTGTTATTATTATATATTACTAAAACTCATCTTGTTTGCTTGCTGGTTTATGTTGTACTATTTGCGCAAAAATGGTACATGATAGTGCTACAATTTTTGACCCACCTTACTCACTGTGGTCCTGTGGTGTAAATGAAACAAGTTTGATTCAGATTGATGGTATATTTTAAACGTTATTAACGTTTAAAACTTGAATTAACAAAACAGCGCCCCCACCCGCGCATACGTGGTTGGGGGAGGGTTCCTTTGCGCGTCTTTACTTGCGTCACAAAGGGCACCAAATGGGTCCTCAGCCGTGCCTGCGCAGTTGGGGCATTTCCAGAATTCAGATTGCCATCTTTTTTTCACAAGGGCGACATGGGTAAGATTACTTCCATTTTTACTGTTGCTCCGGTCCAGCGAGGATCTGCCGCCTTGGCGCTGAGGCTGGGGCTACGTCTGCGTCTGCGGGCATTGGCGGCTGGCTCCGGGGACGGGGAGAGGCCGCGCCGATGATCCGGGGCTTGGGCGCTGAGGCTGCCGCGTGACGGGCTCCGGGGGCGGGGAGAGACCATGCAGAGGATCCGAGGCCTGGGTGCTGAGCCTGGTTCTGAGGGGGCGGCGCTGCTGCTCCATCCACGCAAGGAGGGAAAGGAGCGGCACCCTCAAGATGCTGGGGAGGTGAGGAGGGAGTAGTGGGGAGGATTGAGGGAGAGGAGGGTGTAGGTAGGGAGAGGGGGGAATGTGGGGGCGGTGAGGAGAGAGAGTGGGGGAGGAGGGGGAATAGAGAGAGAGGAAGGGGGGGTTGGGGAGATAGGGAGTGGGGAATAGAGTGAGAGGAGGGCAGTGGGGGTGGTGAGGAGGGATAGTGGGAGGGATAGGGGAGGAGGAGTGGGGGATAGGTGAGGAGTGGGGGATAGGAGGGGGGTAGGGAGGGGAGAGGAGATGAAGGGAGGGAGGGAGTGACTGAGGGTAGGTGAAAGGAGAGGGAGGGATAGGTGAGGGATGAATTGAGGGAGGGGAGGAGAGAGGGGAAAGAAGAGGGAAGGTGAAGAGGAGGTTGAGGGAGTGCTGGGGGAGCCTGCGCAGTTGGGGTTATGGGTGAGTGGTGGAATATTGCATTGGGGGAACGGGTTGCGTTGGGGGAATGGGTGAGTGGTGGAATATTGCATTGGGGAACTGGTTGCGTTGGGGGAACAGGCCTCCCGTGTGACATGCCCACTTAGTCTAGTGTAATATAGAGGGACAAACACTGAATCTATTTTTTTACTATAAAGGAATGGATGATGATACCTAGAACAAAGCGAATGATAATGAATCTGGTTCTAACCAAACAGTGGACTTGCAGTAAACCCCATTTATCTGAAAATGAGGAATGGATAATGAATCTTGTTATATATATTAAATAATAAAATCCATTATATATATAATATAACCATATAACCATATAACAATTACAGCACGGAAACAGGCCCTCTCGGCCCTTCCAGTCCGACCATTTGTTTTCCCCTAGTCCCATCTACCTGCACTCAGACCATACCCCTCCATTCCCTTCACGTCCATATACCTATCCACTTTACTCTTAAATGTTAAAATCGATCCTGCCTCCACCACTTCTGCTGGAAGCTCATTCCACACAGCCACCACCCTCTGAGTAAAGAAGTTCCCCCTCACGTTACCCCGAAACCTCTGTCCCTTAATTCTCATGTCATGCCCTCTTGTTTGAATCTTCCCTACCCTCAATGGGAAAAAACGTATCCACGTCAACTCTGTCTATCCCTTTCATCATTTCAAAGACCTCAATCAAGTCCCCCCTTAACCTTCTGAGCTCCAAAGAATAAAGACCTAACTTGTTCAACCTTTCTCTGTAGCATAGTTGCTGGAACCCTGGCAACATTCTAGTAAATCTCCTCTGTACTCTCTCTATTTTGTTGACATCCTTCCTATAACTAGGCGACCAAAATTGTACACCATACTCCAGAATTGGTCTTACCAATGCCTTGTGCAATTTTAACATTACTTCCCTACTCCTATATTCAATGCTCTGATTTATAAAGGCCAGCACACCAAAGGCTTTCTTTACCACCCTATCTACATGCGG
This sequence comes from Okamejei kenojei, assembly GCA_035221665.1. NCBI lineage: Eukaryota > Metazoa > Chordata > Chondrichthyes > Rajiformes > Rajidae > Okamejei > Okamejei kenojei. The sequence continues at coordinate 37,288,499 of CM069151.1, read as the reverse complement.
TTCCACCTTCAGGGAACTATGCACAGTTATTCCTAGATCCCTCTGTTCCACAGCATTCCTCAATTCCCTACCATTTACCATGTACGTCCTATTTTGATTTGTCCTGCCAAGATGTAGCACTTCACACTTATCAGCATGAAACTCCATCTGCCATCTTTCAGTCCACTTTTCCAAATGGCCCAAATCTCTCTGTAGACTTTGAAAATCTACTTCATTATCCACAACACCACCTATCTTAGTATCATCTGCATACTTACTTATCCAATTTTCCACCCCATCATCCAGATCATTGATGTACATGACAAACAACAGTGGACCCAACACAGATCCCTGAGGCATCCCACTGGTCACCGGCTTCCAACCTGATAAACAGCCATCCACCATTACTCTCTGACATCTCCCATTCAGCCACTGTTGAATCCATATTGCTACTCCGCCATTAACACCCAAAGATTGAACCTTCTTAACCAACCTTCCATGGGGAACCTTGTCAAAGGCCTTACTGAAATCCATATAGACAACATCCACTGCTTTACCCTCATCAATTTACCTAGTTACCGCTTCAAAAAATTCAAGAAGGTTTGTCAAACATGACCTTCCAGGCACAAATCCATGTTGACTGTTCCTGATCAGACCCTGTTTATCCAGATGCTTATATATATTATCTCTAATGGACGGATGCACATTGAGGCTAACCATAACAAAGATATGGATTGTAAATAATTTGACGTCAGAGGAATAAGCATTTAACGTTGTCATGCACAAGATGATCTATTCCATAGTGCAGGTAGATCTGAGTGCAGGTAGATGGGACTAGGGGAAAACAAATGGTCGGCACGGACTGGAAGGGCCGAGAGGGCCTGTCTCCGTGCTGTAATTGTTATATGGTTATATGATAGGCAGAAAGTCTTTGGTAAATGCTACTAAGACAGATTTATATATAATAAAAAGAAAGAGTGTTGGTTATAAATGATAACAAGCAGTGAATGGTGCTAGATACAACAGAAAGATTCAAAGTGAATTCTGTTTTGTACAGTAGAGAAATGAACTACTGACCTAGTTGGATGCATCAGAGAGACAGAGAATGAACTCTAGCTCATGCAATGGATGGATGAATTGTGAATTTTGTCAACACTCAATCAATGGATACAAATCTAGTCTTGTTGTTAGCAATAGAGGAACAGGAACAAATAGCACATCCATTTATATATTATATGGAATAGATTGGCCATCCTATTCAAGACAATGGATGGATTAAATTCACTATTATTATTTGGGATGAATAGTGAATTTTGATGAATACAACTGAGAGGTAATCATTGAGCATTAAGCATTCAGTAATATTGACAGTGAATTCCCTTGGTGCAATAAAGGAATGGATACACTGTCATTCAAATAGAGAGTTCATTAATGAATCCAGTTATTTACAATATTAAGAAGACAGGTGAAAAAATTGCTATTTGTACAGTAGACAGATGGCGAATCCCACTATATGCAATAGAGCACGGATAGTGAATGACCAATGGAGGGACACACGTCAGTGGGTATTAACTATGATTTAACAAAGGACAGTGAATCTCGTTACACACATTAGATTTACAAACAATTAATTTTATTATCTGAAAAAGGACAGATTCTGTAAAAGAAATATGATGACTGGTTAACTGCGTTTTGAACAACAGTATGATACAATAAATTTCATTAAGAAAAACAAAATAGAGGGCAATAACCCCCATCGATGACAATAAATAGCATTTAAACTTGATATATACAAAGTAAGAAATGGGCAGAACAAACTATTGCATACCAAAGAGGACTGGGTAGTGTGTATATAAAATATAAAGGGATGTCCAGGAAGATATAATTGAGGCACAGGCATTAAATTGTAATTTGTCCAAAAAATTGAAAGTCAAGACATAGGTTTAAGGTGAGAGGGTAAAGATTTGTGGTTAATCTTGTGTTCGATATATGGATGGATATTGAATCATTTACATACTATGGATGCAGAAATACAATATTAAAGTACAGGTTAATTTGGTTACATGAAATATGATAATGAACAGAGATACTGTACTTTATAAAGGGATTCATGTTGTACCTGGATAGTGTTATAGATATTTTGACAGAAACATTTTGTTTTCTTGTCAAATGAGAGCTGAACATATTGTGTACATATACATGCACCCATTTATACATAAGTATGCACTTACAGTCACAAACACACACATTTGCAGCCTCAGATACACACACGCAGGGACACACACACACACAATTTCAAAGTTAAGTGGTGATGGCTGCCATGGTTATATGGATACGGCTTAAGTATATTTTGCAGATATGGTATAGTACCAGTCCATAGGAAGTACAGTCCATTCCAGTGAGGGACGCTTTTCCAAATAGACCTTCATTTATTTAGATCAAAGATTTGCATTGAAATATTTTCAATATAGAGGGAAGTGGCAAACATATTTTTTCACTACAATAGCAAATATTTAACAATGATACATTTAAATATTATGTTGTCTGTACCCAGCTGCAGTGTACGGCTGCCTGCAATGATGAAGAATGAGATGAATAGAACGCTGTCCATAGTAAAGCATGCATTTATCCTGCCCATCTCTCTAACATACGGCTATAACAATGGTTCCTGATCATGTTGCAAGAATGACAATTTTGAAGATGCAGAAACCAAGCTAACAACACTGACACTAGCTATTAAACTGGAATGAATTTGCAAGAGATTATAGAAGCAGTGTGGAAAATTCTCAAGACAAAAAATAAATTCTCATTCAGATGTGTACTATTAAGATTTCAGCTCAGTATGTGTCTGGGTACTTAACAAAGGGAAAAAAAAGGAATCAGTAATGCAGCAAATCCCACCTTTAGCTCCTCGGAGGACAAAGCCATATCCCTCGTTCTCTTTTTTCTGAAGCAGTGCTGTCTTCTCTTCGATGACATAATCACTGTGAGAGAAAGAGAAGAGGGGTGCTGGATTACTTTTCACAACCATCTTCAAAAGGTGATTACCAGCATTCAGCAGCAGCAAAATCTTGAGTGAGTGTGTGTGTGTGTGTGTGTGTGTGTGTGTGTGTGTGTGTGTGTGTGTGTGTGTGTGTGTGTGTGTGTGTGTGTGTGTGTGTGTGTCTGTGTGTGTGTGTGTGTGTGGTATGTGTGTATTTTCTCCAGCAGAGAGAGAGAGAGAGAGTGTGTGTGTGTGTGTGTGTGTGTGTGTGTGTGTGTGTGTGTGTGTGTGTGGGGCGTGGGCTTTTTTTCTCTTCTGCACAGATATTCCAGCTGATAAATTAAAACTGGTGTTAGCTGCTGAAATGCACACCACACACACAAACACATACACACGCACACACCCCTCAGTCACTCACGCAGCATGTATCTTATTCTCCCTCCTCCACACAAACCCCACCTCTAGCCTCTTTTCTCTCCCATCTACATCGGCTCTTGCATTAAACATGGTTGGGAGGGAGATCAGGGGTTGCCGGGAAGAAATCAAGCTAGTGCTGATCTAACATTCCAGTTGACGTTTCTCACATAAGCCAGCAGCTGGGTATTAATTATAGGCAAAGGAACTTCCATCGGATCTAGGGGACACTGATACATATTTGCTGCTGGAGGGAAAAAATAATGTGGTTCTTGTCTGCTGTAAGCATAAGTGAGGAGCATGCATCGTCAGAATCTTTACTTTGAGCTAATTACTTTGAGCTAACTGTGGATTGTTTAATATTTCATATTGATGTAAAAGATCAAATATCATTATTTTTAAAGTGTGCACACTGACATGCTACTCAATATGTATCCCTTAATACAATACTTAAAATATATTACCCAGTCATTATTTCATTGTTTTTTGTAGGATCTTACATCTTTAAATGCTACAATCTTCATGAGACAAGATATATTCATGAACTTCCTATACATCTCATTGTGGCCCTTTCTCTTTTAAAAAATCTGCACTCTACTCTGCAACATGCATGCATGGTAGCATTGCATTCATGTATGGTATGATATTTCTGGACAGCATGCAAATAAAAAGGTTTTCATTGTATCTCGGTACACATAACAAAAATACACCAATACCAAAACAATTTGGAATGCAACAGGTGTCAAAGATTTTAACATTTGTAAATGTTCAGAAAGCAATTACATGAATGTATTTGTTTATTCTTGCAATACAATAAGCAACCATGTTTAATATTAGAGGTTTACAATGAGGGACGTGAAATAAATTAATGACTTGTATTGAGAGATATAGTTTACATTTGTGCAGTATATCAGAACATTTTTCAATCATTTATTGGCATTATGTAGGTATCACATAAGCCAACATTGGAACCAGATGGACTTTGTGACTCATGGGTTTCTGGTTACCATTACCAATACAACCTTTCAAATCCTGATTTATCCATCATAAATTAAATTCCACTATTGTTCCCAGATTAATTGCTCATTTCTCTGAATATTAGTCCAGTAACTTAACCACTATATTATTATTCCCACCATAATGAAAGATGCTACAATTTAGTTTAGCTTATCATTATCATGTATACCAAGGTACAGTGAAAAAGCTTTTTTTTGTGTGCTATCCAGTCAAAGATGCCGTCCACATTGACAAAGCATAAAGGGTACGCTGAAGTCTGATAAAAGATAGTTCATAGGTTGCGATGAGCACAGTTTCTTCCCAACTGTTATCAGGCAACTGAACCATCCTACCGTAACTAGAGAGCAGTCCTGATCTATCTACCTCATTGGTGACCCTCGGACTATCTTTGATTGGATTTTACTGGCTTTATCTTGCATTAAACATTATTCCTCTATCATGTATCCGTATACCCTGAATGGCTTGATTGTAATCATGTATTGTCTTTCCGCTGACTTGTTACAAAAAACTTTTCACTGTACTGCCGTACACGAGACAATAAACTAAAACCGAGTAGATGGGAGGTCAGCTGTAACTGGAGAGAGGATAATTCAATTGCCTGAAAACAGCTGGGAAGAAACTGTCCCTGAATCTGAAATATGCATTTTCAAACTGAACCTCTTGCCTGATGGGAGAGGGGAGAAATGGGAGCGACCAGGTGAGACTGGTTTTTGATTATGTTGGTGGCCTTATCGAGGCCTTATCGAGGCAGCAACAATGGAAGGGAGGTTGGTTTGCGTAATGCTTTGGGCTATATCCGCAACTCTCTGCAATTTCTTGCGGTCTTGGATGGATCTGTTCCCAAACCATACAATGATGTAACCCGATAAAATGCATTCCATGGTGCATCTGTAGAAGTTGTTGAGAGTTATCGTGGACATGCCAAACTTCCAAATCCTTCCAAGGAAGTAGAGGTGTTGGTGTTGGTGTGCTTTCTTAGGTTCGAGATGGCTTATCCCTCCATTCTTGCATGTGCGGCATGTGGGAAAAGCACAGTCGAGTCTGACGAGTCAGATGTCATTGTCCTGTTGGCCTTCTGCTCAAAGCGAGAAGATTGCGGTATTACAGTGAGATGATTGCAGTATTACAGTGGGTGTGAACGAACGGGGTGTGGATATATTAGACTATATGAAGTAGTATGCTAAATATCAGAGTGTCGGTAAAGGGTCTATCTGTGCCTATCGCAGTACAAGAGACGGCTAAGTCAGAGAACATTATTATGAGTGGTTGGGTATTCGGTGCTGGACTGAAATATGTAAATTATAAGGTGATCTAGGATGGACACAAGATGAAGTATATATTAAAGAGTTAGTGAGGTTGTGTGGTGTATCGGTATATAATGGGGAAAATAATGGGAGAGATAATTTACATTATATAGAATACTAGACTAAGTGAAACCCGTTGGATCCCTGTCACACAGAAGGCCTGGTTCCCCAACACAATCCGTTCCCTCAACGCAATAGTCCACAACTACACAGGCGCGACTCATTTCCCCTCATCCCCTAGCACTCCACCCCCCGCTCTTCACCCTCCTTCTTCTTTCCCCTCTCCTCCTCCCCTCCCTCACCTCCCTCTCCCTCTCCTTTCCCCTACTCTGTCATTCACTCACTCCATAACTCCTCTCCCCCCTCCCTACCCCCCCCCCCATCCCTATCCCCCAGTTCACCCACTCCTCACCCCCTATCCCCACCACTATCCCGCCTCACCTCCTCCACTGCCATCCTCTCCCTCTATTCCCCACTCTCTACTTCCCCCACTCCCCGTCCTCTACCTCTATTCCCCATCCCCCACTCTCCCTCCTCCCTCTTCTTTCCACTCTTCTACCCCCCCAATCCCTCCCTCACCTCTCCTTTCCCCTACCGTCAGTCACATCCTCCCTCCCTCCATAACTCCTCTCCACTCCCTACCCCCTCCTCTCCCTCTATCCCCCTCCTCCCCCACTCATAGAAACATAGAAACATAGAAACATAGAAATTAGGTGCAGGAGTAGGCCATTCAGCCCTTCGAGCCTGCACCGCCATTCAATATGATCATGGCTGATCATCCAACTCAGTATCCCGTACCTGCCTTCTCTCCATACCCTCTGATCCCCTTAGCCACAAGGGCCACATCCAACTCACTCTTAAATATAGCCAATGAACTGGCCTCAACTACCCTCTGTGGCAGAGAGTTCCAGAGACTCACCACTCTCTGTGTGAAGAAAGTCTTTCTCATCTCGGTCTTAAAGGATTTTTTCCCCCTTATCCTTAAGCTGTGACCCCTTGTCCTGGACTTCCCCAACATCGGGAACAATCTTCCTGCATCTAGCCTGTCCAACCCCTTAAGAATTTTGTAAGTTTCTATAAGATCCCCTCTTAATCTCCTAAATTCCAGAGAGTATAAACCGAGTCTATCCAGTCTTTCTTCATAAGACAGTCCTGACATCCCAGGAATCAGTCTGGTGAACCTTCTCTGCACTCCCTCTATGGCAATAATGTCACTCTACCTCACCTCCCCCCATTTCCCCTCCTGCTCCCTCCCTACCCCCACCTCTCCCTCAACCCCCCCACCCTCTCTCCTCACCGCCTCAGGATCTCGAGGTTGCCGCTCCTCTTCCTTCTTGTGTGCCCCGGAGGAGCATCAGCAGTCGGAGCCCTCAGAGCCAGGCTCAGCGCCCAGGCCTCAGGATCGCTGGTAGGAGCTCTGCGCCGGCAGGCAGACAGGCAGTCGGGCCGCGCAGGCAGACAAGTAGGTAGGCAATCGTGCCGCGTCGGCAACAAAGTGGGCGCGGCAAGAAGGTGGGCAGTGCCGGCAGGCAGGCACGCGGGCGCCGGCAGGGAGGTGGGCTGCGGCCGGTGACTGACAGTGGAGGTTTTTAAACCTTAATAACTTTTAAAATATACCACCGATCGGAACAAAACTTGGTACATTTGCAGCACAGGACAACGATGAGTAAGGAAGCGAATAATCGTAGCGCTATCGCGTACCATTTTTTGCGCAAATGTGAAAACAACACAAACCGGAAGATAACAAGAAGAGAGTTTTAGTTATGTATAGATAAATGTTTTATAGTGATGAAAGTGGCAGTGTCCTGTAGTGAATGCCACAGTATATCAGGATATATTAGATTGTTGATGACAGAGATGTAGGATGATGGAGATTGATTTGAAAGTGTCGTAGGGTGATGGGTAAGGGCTGTTCCAAACCTTTACACTATGATGTCGGAACTTGGTGTTCTTTCCATTCATTTTTGGTTTGTAGAGTCGTTGGAAAAAGCTGCAAATCCTGAACTTGAGAAGATTAACACTAAAATTAAGAGAGTAACTAGGGAGTGGGGACGGCTATTCGAGGACAAAAGATGGAATTTGTGTTGGAGGCTGGAGAAAGTGGCAGAGGTTCTAAATGAGGTTCTACTTTATAGCAGAGGCCTCACCTTTGTTCCCCTCCGTCCCCACCTCAATGAGTTCCGCGTCCGCCACGATGTGGAGTTCTCCTTCGCCTCCGCATCAAATTGTTTTTCCATGGGACGGGTGTCCTCGCCCCCCAGTGATGACCCCTTCTCCCGTCTCCAACGGACCCCCTCCTCTTGATCACCCGCTCATGGCCATCTGCCGGCTTTAGACCTTTTTATTCTAAACTACCAGCGGGACATCAACTGCCTCAACTTCTCCACTCCCCTTTCTCACTCTAACCTCTGCCCCCTGAACGTATGGCCCTCCACTCACTCTGCAACAACCCAGACTGGGTGATCAAACCTGCCGACAAGGGAGGTGCCGTGGTAGTCTGGCGCGCTGATCTCTACAAGTCTGAGGCCATGCGCCAAATCTCAGACTCCTCCTCCGACTTATCCTTGGACCATGACCCCACAGACGAGCACCAAGCCACTATCTCTAACGCTATCACTGGCTTCATCACTTCCGGCTCCCTGCCCTCCCAAGCCTCCAACCTCATCGTTCCCAGCCCCGCATGGCCCGATTTTACCTTTTCCCCAAAATCCACAAACCTGACTGTCCTGGCAGACCCATTGTTTCTGCCTGTTCATGCCCCAGCAAACTTATTTCCACATACCTCAACTCCATCTTGTCCCCCCTGGTTAAATCCCTCCCTACCTGTGCTCAAGACACCTCACACGCTCTTCATCTCCTCCATGACTTCCGTTTTCTAAGCCCCTATTCGCTCATCTTCACCATGGATGTCCAGTCACTACACCTCCATTCCCCACAAGGAGTGTCTTAAAGCTCTGTTTCTTTCTCGACCGCAGAACCAACCAATCCCCATCAACTGATACTCTCCTCCGCCTAGCGGAGCTGGTCCTTACCCTTAACAAGTTTTCGTTTGACTCCTCCCATTTCCTCCAAATCCAAGGCATAGCTATAGGCACACACATGGGCCCAAGCTCTGCCTGCCTCTTTGTAGGGTACGTCGAACAATCCTTGTTCGAGGCGTACCATGGCCCTATCCCCAGCCTCTACCTCCGTTACATCGACGACTGCATTAGTGCTACCTCCTGCACCGATACAGAACTCACTGACTTCACCCAGTTCACCACTAACTTCCATCCGGCACTCAAATAACCTAGAGCATTTCAGACATCTCCCTACCGTTTCTAGGCCTCACTATCTCCATTGCAGGTGAGAGACTACTGACTGACATCCACTATAAACCCACTGACTCCCATGGCTATCTGGACTACACGTCTTCCCACCCTGCTTCCTGTAAGGACTCCATCCCTACTCCCAATTCCTCCGTCTATGCCGCATCTGCACCCAGGATGAGGTGTTCCAAACCAGGGCATCAAAGATGTCCTCATTCTTTAGGGAACGGGGGTTCCCCTCTTCTACTATAGATGAGGCTCTCACCAGGGTCTCTTCTATACCCCGTAACTCTGCTCTCACTCCCCATCCCCCTACTCGTAACAAGAGCAGAGCCCCCCCTGTCCTCACCTTCCACCCTACCAGCCGTCACATACAACAAATAATCCTCCAACATTTTTGCCACCTCCAACGGGATCCCACCACAGGCCACAACTTCCCATCTCCTCCCCTTTTGGCTTTCCACAGAGACCGCTCCCTCCAAAACTTCCTGGTCAATTTGTCCCTTCCCACCCGAACCACCCCCTCTCCTGGCACTTTCATAGAAACATAGAAACATAGAAAATAGGTGCAGGAGTAGGCCATTCGGCCCTTCGAGCCTGCACCGCCATTCAATATGATCATGGCTGATCATCCAACTCGGTATCCTGTACCTGCCTTCTCTCCATACCCCCGATCCCTTTAGCCACAAGGGCCACTAACTCCCTCTTAAATATAGCCAATGAACTGGCATCAACTACCTTCTGTGGCAGAGAATTCCAGAGACTCACCACTCTCTGTGTGAAAAATGTTTTCCTCATCTCGGTCCTAAAGGAATTCCCCCTTATCCTTAGACTGTGACCCTTTGTAACCGCAGGAAATGCTACACTTGTTGCTTTACCTCCCCCCTTAAATCAATCCAAGGACCGAAGCAGTCTTTCCAGGTGTGGCAGAGGTTCACCTGCACCTCCTCCAACCTCATTTATTGCATCTGCTGCTCTAGGTGTCAGCTGCTCTACATCAGTGAGACCAAGCGTAGGCTTGGCGATCGCTTTGCCAAACACCTCCGCTCGGTTCGCAATAACCAACCTCATCTCCCGGTGGCTCAGCACTTCAACTCCCCCACCCATTCCAAATCCCGTCCTTTCTATCGTGGGCCTCCTCCATGGCCAGAGTGAGGCCCACCGTAAATTGGAGGAGCAGCACCTAATATTTTGCTTGGGTAGTTTACACCCCAGCAGCATGAACATTGAATTCTCCAATTTCAGGTAGTCCCCGCTTTCTCCTTCTTTCCCCTCCCCTTCCCAGCTCTCCCACAGCCCACTGTCTCAGCCTCTTTCTTTCTTCTTCCCGCCCCCCCGCCCACAGCAGCCTGAAGAAGAGTCTCAAACCGAAACGTCGCCTATTTCCTTCGCTCCATAGATGCTGCTTCACCTGCTGAGTTTCTCCAGCATTTTTGTCTACCTTCTACTTTATATTGGTATTCCCCAAGGAGAAGGAGAATAATGAGATCAGCATAAGATGGCATTAGATTGTAGGGCATGCTGATATCAAGGAGGAGTTATTGGGTATATTGAAGACCATTAAGTTAAATACATTTTCAGCATCTGATGGGATCAATCCCAGGCTATTGAGAAATACGAGAGAATAGTTTGCTGGAGCCTTGTCGGAGATCGCTGGATTCTCTCTAGCAACATTTGAAGTCCCAGAGGACTGAGGAATAGACCATGTTGTTTATTCATTTTTGGAAGGGACATAAGCCAGAAAAGTTTAAGCCAGTGAGCCTTACTGTTGGTAAATATACAGAGCCCTCCATGGTGTTTGGGACAAAGACCCATTATTTATTTATTTATTTATTTGCCTCTGTACTCCACAATTTGAGATAAATAATAGAAAAAAAAATCACACGTGGTAAAAGTGCACATTGTCAGATTTTACTTAGGCCATTTCTATACATTTTGGTTTCACCATGTAGAAATGACAGCTGTGTTTATGCATAGTCTCCCCATTTCTGGGCACCAAACTATTTTGCACACAGCAATGTCATGTAAATGAAAGTAGTCATATTTAGTATTTTGTTGCATATCCTTTGCGTGCAATGACTGATTGAATTCTGCGATTCAGGACATTACCAGTTACTGGGTGTCTTCTCTGGTGATGCTCTGCAAGACCTGTATTGCAGCCATCTTTAGCTTATGCTTGTTTTGGGGGCTAGTCCCTTTCAGTTTCCTAACAGTTCCCCTAACGTTCAATCTGACTATTGACTACTATTCCCCATTTCAGGGCACCATAATGTTTGGGACACATGGCTTCACAAGTGTTTGTAATTGCTCAGGTGTGTTTAATTGCCTCCTTAATGCATGTATAAGAGAGCTCTCAGTGCCTAGTCTTTCCTCCAGTCTTTTCATCACATTTGGAAACTTTTATTGCTGTTTTTCAACATGAGGATCAAAGTTGTGCCAACGAAAGTCAAAGAAGCCATTATGAGACTGAGAAACAAGAATAAAACTGTTAGAGACATCAGCCGAACCTCAGGCTTACCAAAATCAACTGTTCGGAACATCATTAAGAAGAAAGCGAGCACTGGTGAGCTTACTTATTGCGAAGGGGCTGGCAGGCCAAGGAAGACCTCCACAGCTGATGACAGAAAAATTCTCTTTATAATAAAGAACAATCCCCAAACACCTGTCCGACAGATCAGAAACACTCTTCAGGAGTCGGGTGTGGATTTGTCAATATCCACTGTCCACAGAAAACTTCATGAACATAAATACAGAGGTTACACTGCAATTTACAGTTTGGCAAGAAGTACTTCAAAGATCAACCACAGTTCTGGAAAAAGGTCTTATGGACAGATGAGACAAAGATCAACTTATATCAGTGTGAAAGCAAGAGCAAAGTATGGAGGAGAGATGGAACTAGCCAAGATCGAAAGCAAACCACCTCATCTGTGAAACACGGTGGTGGGGGTGTTATGGCCTGGCATGTATGGCTGCTGAAGGTACTGGCTCACTTATCTTCATTGATGATATAACTGCTGATGGTAGTAGCATGATGAATTCTGAAGTGTATAGACAAGAGAGTTTATGATCATGTGTCCCAGATAGGACATTGAAATTCTTGCTTTGCTTCAGCACAACAGAATATAGTAGGCATGAATACAGAACAGATCAGTGTGTCCATATACCATTATATAAATATATATACACATGAATAAATAAACAGATAAAGTGCAAATAAACAGATAATGGGCTATTAATGTTCAGAGTTTTGTTTGAGTTGAGTTTAATAGCCTGATGGCTGCAGGGAAGTAGCGATTCCTGAACCTGGACATTGCAGTCTTCAGGCTCCTGTACCTTCGACCTGAAGGTAGCGGGGAGATGAGTGTGTGGCCAGGATAGTGTGAGTCCTTGATGATGCTGCCAGCATTTTTGTAGCAGCCACTGCGATAGATCCCCTCGATGGTAGGGAGGTCATAGCCAATGATGGACTGGGCAGTGTTTACTACTTTTTGTAGTCTTTTCCGCTGCTGGGCACTCAAGTTTCCGAAACAAGGCACGATGCAACCGGTCAGCATGCGCTCTACTGTGCACCTGTAGAAGTTAGCGTGGGTCCTCCTTGACAAACCGACTCTCCGTAATCTTCTCAGGAAGTAAAGGCACTGATGTGCTTTCTTTATAATTGCATCAGTGTTCACATCCTATCTGCTTAAGTTCAAACAAATGCCTCAAAACACACTGGCCGGCAGTTCATTCTACAGCAAGAGAATGATCCCAAACATACTGCTAAAGCAACAAAGGAGTTTTTCAAAGCTAAAATATTGTCAATTCTTGAGTGGCCGTCAATCACCCGATCTGAACCCAATTGAGTATGCCTTTTATATGCTGAAGAGAAAACTGAAGGGGACTAGCCCTCAAAACATGCATAAACTAAAGATGGCTGCAATACAGGCCTGGCAGAGCATCACAAGAGAAGACACCCAGCAACTGGTGATGTCCATGAATCGCAAACTTCAAGCAGTCATTGCATGCATTTCATTTACATGACATTGCTGTGTCCCAAACATTATGGAAGGCACTGTACAAGCTATTGAGAACAGACTGGATGAATTTAAAGCTACTTACCTACCTTAGAGAATTGAGGAACTGCTATGTGTTCTGTTTTACAGAAACATGGCTCACCCTCGCCTTACCTGACTGTGTCATTCAAGCAGAAAGATTCTCTTTGAACCACATGGCGTCCCCGGGTGAGGTTAATAGACAATAGACAATAGGTGCAGGAGTAGGCCATTTGGCCCTTCGAGCCAGCACCGCCATTCAATGTGATCATGGCTGATCATCCCCAATCAGTACCCCGTTCCTGCCTTCTCCCCATATCCCCTGACTCCGCTATTTTTAGGAGCCCTATCTAGCTCTCTCTTGAAAGCATCCAGAGATCCTGCCTCCACCGCCCTCTGAGGCAGAGAATTCCCCAGACTCACCACTCTCTGTGGGAAAAGATGTTTCCTCGTCTCCGTTCTAAATGGCGTACTCTTTATTCTTAAACTGTGGCCCTGGTTCTGGACTCCCCCAACATCGGGAACATGTTTCCTGCCTCTAGCGTGTCCAAGCCCTTAACAATCTTATATGTTTCAATTAGATCCCCTCTCATCCTTCTAAACTCCAGAGTGTACAAGCCCAGCTGCTCCATTCTCTCAGCATATGACAGTGTCGCCATCCCGGGAATTAACCTTGTAAACCTACGCTGCACTCCCTCAATGTCCTTCCTCAAATTAAGGGACCAAAACTGCACACAATACTCCAGGTGTGGTCTCACTAGGGATCTGTACAACTGCAGAAGGACCTCTTTGCTCCTATATTAGATTCCTCTTGTTATAAAGGCCAACATGCCATTTGCTTTCTTCACTGCCTGCTTTACCTGCATGCTTACTTTCATAGACTGATGTACAAGGACCCCCAGATCCTGTTGTGCATACCCTTTTCCCACGACGCCATTTAGATAGTAAAGCTCAACGCTTTCTACACATGCTTTGAACCAAAGGTCAATGGAGGAACATTGCCTGCCCCAACAGTCTTGGGTGTGCCTGTACCCAAGGCAGTCGAAAGATCTGCCTTTCTGATAGTGAATCCGTGGAAAGCAACTGGCCCGGTGAAGTTACTGGCCACATCCTCATGGACCTGTCCCACTTAGGAGACTATCTGGTCTCACAAGGTCGCCACGTGTTTGCCGGAGGTTGCGGGGTATCGTTTGCATGTTGGTGAGTAGTTCCCGCATTCTCGTAAATATTCGCGGCTTCATTCTGGTCACCCCTAATTTTTCAACATGTTGAAAAGTTAGCGGCAACCAGAATTTTGACGCCATGGAGAGTAGCGAGAATTCTCGTGAAGTAGCTGCAGTGGTAGTGGGTTGCCAGAAGGTCGTAGGTTGTCATAGGTTGTCGTAGGTTGCTGCCGGTGCTAACCAGTGAATTTCATTGGCTCATTGGGAAAACAAATGTACACAGTAGTTTTCAGAACCAAGGATAACCGACCGGTAATGTTAATGTCTGCCGAGCTTCACAGCCATGTATCTCTGGCTTCTTAAACGTTATCTCCACTCCTTCTCCCTCCCCCTTTTAAAGGACTTACGTGACCCTTCCCATACACTGTGCTTTCACCGTCTCAATTACAGCGCCAACCTTCCTGTTTATCGTGGTGTGTGTCTGTATCACATTGGCTTTGCACTGCGTGAATTTCACTCGGACTTGGCACGTTGGTTGTAGATCTTTGACTGTTTTTCTTGCAATTCCTTCATCTTTTTCCTCTCTCCTGTGAGTATCTCAGCACCACTTGGTTTGAGGAGGTTTGATGTAGTTGGAAGGGTAGTTCTTGTTCTCCTTCCATGTAGTGTTTGTGCAGGACTACTGTTCACTCCTTGCACAGGGGTGTTGCGCAATTCCAGTATTGCCAAGTAGACATCTGTCTTGGGGTGACTGGTTTTCTTCATTACTCGCTTAGCTGCCTTGACTGCCGATTCCACCTTACCACTAACTTCGCTATGTCTTGGAGAAAATGTGCAGTGGTCAAATTAGCATTTCTTGGCAAATTTGGCGAACTCCTCTGACGAGTACTGTGTCCCGTTGTCGCTTACCACAGTGTTGGGAATTCCATATCTTGCGAAGTGGTTCTTGAGTTTCACAATGACTGCCCTGCTGCTCAGGTCGTACAGTCTGTCTATTTCCCAGAAATTAGATAGATAGTCATCTGTGATTAAGTAATGCTTTCCCTCAAGTTCAAACATATCGGTTCCCACTTTCTCCCATGGGCGATCTGGGAGGTCATGGGGCATCATGATTCTGTTGTTCGTACGTCCTGCAGGTTTCACAGTTTGAAATGAACTGCTTCACATCGGAGTTCATTCTGGGCCAGAAAATGCATTCTCTAGCACGTCTAAGGGTTCCTTCTACTCCTAGGTGAGAAGTATGGAGTGTCTCCTTCATATCTTTGCGTAGAGTGATAGGGATTACAACTCTCTCTCCTCTGAATACTAGGCCGTCTTGCCCACTCAACTCGTCTCTGACATTGTAGTATGTTTGTGCTGCCTCTGGTACTTCTGCTTTGGATTATTTTCTTAACTGTTGTAGTGATCCTTCTTCCCTGGTGTGGGCTTGGATGCGTTTGACCTTATCCTCTCCCATGCTCAAGGACTCAACCATGTTGACATCAGTGAATCTGGTCGATCCTGTGGTGTCCGGGAGGTATGCTTGGGAGAGCATATCTACTTGATGCATGTCTTTTCCCTTTACCCATTTGATCTCAATGTCATAATGTAGCATCCTCACCATCATGTCCTGAAGAAGTCTTGGTGCTCCATGCAGAAGCTTTTTGACGATAATTTCCAATGGCTTGTGGTTACTCACAATGATCAATCTCTGTCCGTAGGTGTACTGTTGGAAGCGCTCAAGGGCAAACACTATTGCTACTGCCTCCTTCTCAATCTGAGCATATCTCTGCTCGGTTGGCATCAATGCTTGACTCACATAGGACAGTGGTTGTCCTTTCTGCATAAGTGTTGCACCTAGACCTGCCTTGCTTGCATCACATTGTATGGTTAGCTGTTCGTCTGGTGTGTCGTACGCAAGGATAGGTGCTGTTGTCAACAGCTCCTTGATCTTAAACATTGCCATGTCATGTTGTGATGACCATTCCCACTCTGCTTCCTTGTGAGTCAATCTCCTCAAGGGCTCGAATGTGACCGACAACATTGGCAGGAATCTTGCCAAGTTGTTTATACTGCCTTGTATCTTTGGATTTCTGTTGGATTGGTTGGGTTGGGCATCTCTAGGATAGCCTGGATCTTCTTCGAATCTGGTTTCAGTCCACGATCTGTGACTACATAACCTAGAAATATGATACAAGTAGCTTTCACTACCGACTTCTTCCAGTTCAGCTTGATGCCTTTGTCTCTGCATCGCTGAAGAGGATCTTGCAGTCTTGCATTGTGATTCCTTTCTGCATCTTCTCTGGTCTCCCCCACTCTGAATAGGATGATGTCATCTGCAACACATTCCACTCCCTTTAATCCTTCTAGGGCTTGTTGCAGCTTCTTCTGGAAGATCTCTGCACTTACATCCGTCCAAATGGCAACCTCTTCCAGCGATATCTCCCAAAAGGGGTGTTCATGGTTGTTAGGAAACTGCTCTCTTCATCTAGTTAGCAGTGGAGGTATCTTGACTTCAGATCGAATTTGGAGAAAATCTTCGTCTTGGACAGTTCAGAGAGTACATCCTCTACGACTGGTAGTCTGTGGATCTCCCTTTTCAGGACTTTGTTGAGGGGTCTAGGATCTATGCAGAACCTCAACTGTGCTGCCCTTTTTCTCCGTAATGACCTGCCTGCTACACCACTCGGTTGGTTCGACCAGCTTCATGAGACCATCCTTGATCTTCTCTTTCATGGTTACAGGTACCGGCTTTGAAGAACACTGTGAAGGGGTCACATCCTCCGTCCTAGTTACCAACTTGACCTTGCCGACAGTCTCCCAGGTCTTTTGTCGTCAAAGGCATCTTTGTAGCTCTTGAGTAATGAGTCAGTCTCGCTAACAGCATTCAGGCTCTTGAAATTCTCGTAGTGAACCGTGATGAGTTTAATCTGTTGTGCAGCTTTTCCGCTCAGGAGCGGTGTGAGCAGCCTTCCTCTACCACTTCTTGTTGTTCATTCTTTTCCGAAGTATGACTTTCGTCCTACCTTCTGCCAGCAGGTTGGATCCGTTGTACAGCTTTAAGATTTTCTCTCGTCTTATGTCTTCTTTGTTGGGTACAAGATCCTTGGGAATCACATTAACACTGGCACCAGAGTCAATCTGAAACTTGATGGCTTCTGTGCTGACCTGCATCTCAGCGAATAGGCCTGAAGAGGAATTGTTTCTAGCTGCATTGACCTCAATGAAACTCACAGACTCTGCGTCAGAAATGGACATTGTGTCAGATGACTCTACGACCTTGTGCAGACCCCGTTTCTGCGTGCTCCCCTTCCTCTGCTTGCAGCAGCATGCAAAGTGGTTTTGTCGTCCACATCTGTTGCAGTCCTTCCCATACACTGGGCATTCTTCCTTCCTGCGCTTGTGCATCCTCGCACAGAACTTGCACTTGACTGGTACCTGATTCTTCCTCTGTGAAGGAAAATCAACCATCTTTTCCCTCGGTTGGAATCGTTCCACCTTGTGTATTGTCGGCTCTTTGCCAATGACCTGCATTCTTGTCGCTGTTACCTCCGAGGATCTACATATGTCAACAGTCTCCTGCAGTGTCCGATTCCTCTTCTTAAGGAGTGTCTTCCTAGTTGACTGGTCTGCAATACCAATGACGATACGATCTTGAATTAGGCTTTCTTTCAGGCAATCGCAGAAGTTGCATGTCCTAGCAAGCTTCTCCAGCTCTGCAACAGACAATTCAATGCTTTCTCCTGGTTTCTGGTCCCGTTTATTGAAAGTGAATCTTTCATATGTTTCATCCGTTTCTCCTATGATGATGGTAAATATCTTGTCGATGATGACTTTCACATCTGTTTCATCTGCTACCGTTTCGAAAGTCAGGGTATTGAAGATTTGCACTTATTCCGGTCCAACAGTATGCTGATTGAGGCATTGAGCTGATTGAGGCATGTATTCCACCGCACATCCTGAAGTTGATAACTAGCTCCTTCGTCGTGCTGACTGTGACAAAATCCATGTAATTTATGCATATGAGCTGAACTCATTTTCGCACATGCTCAGTAATGGCTCCACACACACTCGTGTTGGGATCAAAAGTAGAAATGATTTATTTCCAAGTTAAAGGTCACTTTCCAATTTAAAGGTCACTGACCGATTTACTGAGCATGTGCGAGAATGAGTACAGCTCATAGGCATAAATTACATGGATATTGTAAGCTAGTTATCAACTTCAGGATGTGTGGTGGAATACATGCCTCAAATAGCTCAATGGTGTCAAAGTGAGAGCTTTAAATTCCTTAAAGGAAACACCCAGAGAAAACCCTCGTGGTGAGAAAGTAGAAACTCTGTGCAGGCAGCACCCAAGGTCAGGCTCAAACCTTGGACTCTGGTGCCATAAAGGGCCTGTCCCACTTTCACAACCTAATTCACAATCTTTTTTACTCGCGGACATTTTTCATCAGGCAAGAAAAACGCCCCGACTTACTTGATGCCATGAGTACCTACGACTAGTATCACGACCTACCTATGACCTCTTGACGACCATGCTGCAAGTATGAGTCATGGGCAAACTCGGCAGAGGTCGTGAATTAGGTCATGAAAGTGGGACAGGCCCTTTAGGCAGCAACTCGCTACGGCATTGTGCCACCCTTAAAATTGTGAAAAGTTCCGCTGTCACATTACAAGAAGGACACAAAAAAGCTGGAGTAACTCAGCGGGTCAGACAGCACCTCTAGAGAAAAGGAATGACGTTTTGGGCCCCTTAGTCTGAGGAAGGGTCTTGACACGAAACGTGGAAATATCATATACGAGAGGGTAAAGACGTAATGGAAGAAAGTTTTAAAGGTGTATAAATTTAACAAAGGTTTTTACAGAGAATGGTGGTACTTAGTACACTTGCCAGAGGGGTTCTGGAAGCAGATGTGATAGCAACATTTAAGAAGCTTTTGGGCAGACACATGAAAATGCAGGGATGGAGGGATATGCATCGTGCGCAGGCAGATGGGGTTAGTTTAACCTTGCAACATGGTTGGCATATACATCATGGTACCAGAGGCCCTGTGCTTGTGCTGTATTGTTCTTATATTCTCAGGTAGGAGTGAGCTGCAATCTTGAATAATTGCAGTCCATCTGATGAAAGGCCTACACCATGCTTTAGTATAAGGAATTTTAGTCTTTAGACCCAATAGCTATGAGAAAATGTGATTTATTTCCAAGGGCTACTGTGCAA
Organism: Okamejei kenojei; assembly: GCA_035221665.1. Lineage (NCBI taxonomy): Eukaryota > Metazoa > Chordata > Chondrichthyes > Rajiformes > Rajidae > Okamejei > Okamejei kenojei. The sequence continues at coordinate 37,269,097 of CM069151.1, read as the reverse complement.
GTTGGACAAAAGGTTGCAGGTGATAGTGTTCTAATGTGACTGCATCCCTTGTAAATTCTGGAGGTCATGCGTTTTGAATATGCTGAAGAAGTTTTGTCATTTACGCGACAGGCTGGAAGTGACTGTCGCACGCGTCTTCATGCGTCAGCAGAGCCGTCTGGAGTGCGCGATGTCATTTGATTACCCAGTTTATGATATTTACCCAGTTTATGATATTTATGGTGATTTTCTAAAATGTTCCAGTTTCCTGAGTGGTGATAGCAATTGGAAAACTGCAGATGTAATGCCCCTATTCAAAAAAAGAGGTGAATGAAAAGTAGCAAGCTGCAGACCAAATTAATCTGTAGGAAGGAACTGCAGATGCTGGTTTAAATTGAAGATAGACACAAAATGCAGTAGCAACACGGCGGGACAGGCAGCATGTCTGGAGAGAAGGAATGGTTGATGTTTCAGGTCGAGACACTTCTTCAGTCAGAAGGAGGGTCTCGAACCGAAACGTCACCCATGTATTCTCTCCAGAGATGCTGCCGGTCCCGCTGAGTTAATCCAGCATTTTGTATCACTTATCTGGTTTGCTCTTCCATTTCTACCAACTGCACCCCTTCTCATGTCATTCGTTCATCCATCTGTAGGAGATACAACATTTGTTGTTTTAACCTCTTCCTTACCTACAATCCAGGGAACCAAGCAGTCATTGCAAGTGAAGCATCAATTCACTTTTGCACTTTCCGGTTTAGTATATTTTGGTGTTCACCACGTAGTTTGCTCTATGAAACTGTGCAAATTTATAAATCGCGCGTGCTTATATCCATGACGCGTAAAAGGCGGGCTGACTGCGTATGGGCGGCACGCGGCGGTGCATGGTTACGCACGGTGACGTAATCATGCGTCACCACGCACTACATGTATGAGGTCAGGACGCGTACGTGTGTACGCGATACATCACGCCGGAGGCAAATATTTTGTGCCCTACAAAATCCTGGAGCGCTGCGCGATACCGCACGCAACTCCATACCCCTCCGCGCTACTCCACGCGACCGTCCCGCGCGGCCCGTGCGTCTCAATGCGTCAATGAGGTCGCGCAAATGACAGCCAAGTAGGATAGGCCCTTATTGCAGTTGCCACATGTTCGCAGGTGGTTGCCGAGGAGTCGCTTTCATGGTCGTGAGGAGTTCCCACATTCTGGGAACTAGTTGAGGCCTCATTATAGTCACCGTGAATTTTTCAACATGTTGAAAAATTAGCGGTGACTAGAATGAAGCCACCATGGAGAGTAGCGAGAATTCTCGTGTTGTAGATGGGTCGCCAGGAGGTTCTAGTGGATTGCCTGGAGGTGTGTGTGTTGCACTCTGACAGTCGCCGTTCCAGTTATCAGTTTTTCAGGTGAATGCCGGCAACTTGACAGTCAGCGGCAGTCGACTGAAATATCACCTAAGTGGGATAGGCCTATAAGGGATTCCTGAACAATGTTCAAGGGCTGAAATAAATGATTTTGAGTAACAATAAACTACCTTCATTTATGCAACAACTTCATTGACTTCAGGTTTAGCGGGGTGATTTATCACCACATTGAGCCAAATGATGCTGAAATGTCCAAGGTGCCAAGGCCTGGTGCCAAATTGTCCAATTGAAATTCAAACTGAGCATCAGTGAACGAGTTATTGGTGAATAAGTTCCAATTGTTATTATTGTCCCCTCTGCTTAAAATCATTTTGCTGATCAATTACAGTTAAGAAAGGCAGCATTATTTAACCACAATGGATTTTCCCTTTCTTTATGGATGTGGTATACCTGTATGACTTTTCATTATCAAATAGATGGCAGTATTGTGCTTATATTGGAACAATTCACCAAGAGACCTGCAGTTCTGCAGCTTGTCTTCAGATTTACACCCAATCACATTGCCCTTGTTTAGTCAGCGCTTTCTGCTGTTTATTGGTATTATAATGAATGTACCATATAGGACACCATTTGTTCATCATACTTGGCTACTACCCAATCCCAAATTCCGGGAATGATTAGGGATAGGTAGCATGGCTTTGTGTGTCGGAAACCCATAAGTCTGATTGAATTTTTTGAAGAGGTGACCAGGAGAATATGGCATCTGGCATCCTCGCCTTCATTGGGCGTGGTATTGATACACCATAGTACACCTTGATTGAAAGTTTTCATCCATCCTCTTTTCCAAAATAAATTATTTTATGCTATAGAACTATATCCAACGCCAATTAGATTATAATTTTTGCCTCAATTAATAGAGGAAAGCAGCTATTATGCTTTTTTTTAAGGGGGAGGGCGAATTGAAGTGCTGAGCCATAGGGAGATCAGGCTGGTTAATGCGGACCGAGTGGAGGTGTTCGGCGAAACGATCGCGAAGCCTACGCTTGGTCTCACCGATGTAGATCAGCCGACATCTAGAGCAGCGGATGCAATAGATGAGGTTGGAGGAGGTGCAGGTTAACCTCTGTCGCACCTGGAACGACTGCTTGGGTCCTTGAATGGAGTCGAGGGGGAGAGGTAAAGCGACAACTGTAGCATCTCCTGCGGTTGCAAGGGTAAGTGCCCGGGGAGGGGGTGGTGTGGGTGGGAAGAGAAGAATTGACCAGGGAGTTACGGAGGGAGCGGTCTTTGCGGAAAGCAGGCAGGGGGGGAGATGGGAAGATGTGGCGAGTGGTGGGGTCACGTTGGAGGTGGTGAAAATGACGGAGGACTATTTATTGTATGTGACGGCTAGTGGGGTGGAAGGTAAGGACTAGGGGGACTCTGCTCTTGTTCCGAGTGGCGGGGTGGGGAGAGAGAGCAGTGTTGCGGGGTATTGAAGAGACCCTGGTGAGAGCTTCATCTATAGTAGGGGAGGGGAACCCCCGTTCCCTGAAGAATGAGGACATTTCCGATGCCCTGGTGTAGAAACCTCATCCTGGGAGCAGATGCGGCGTAGACGGAGGAATTGGGAGTAGGGGATGGAGTCCTTACAGGAAGTAGGGTGGGAAGAAGTGTAGTCTAGATTGCTATGGGTTACCGCAGGAGATGCTACACTTGTCGCTTTACCTCCCCCCTTCTATTCCACCTCCCATGTCCTGGGCCACTCATACGAGCAGCACCTCATATTCCGCTTGGACAGTCTGCACCCCAGCAGCTTGAACATTAACTTCTCTAATTTCCGGTACCCCTTGCTGTCTCCTCCCCTTCTCAGCTCTCCCTCAGCCCTCTGGCTCCTCCTCTTCCTTTCTTCTTCCCGCCCTCCCCCTCCCACCCTACATCAGTCTGAGGAAGGGTTTCGGCACGAAACGTTGTCTATTTCCTTCGCTCCATAGATGCTGCCTCACCCGCTGAGTTTCTCCAGCATTTTTGTCCACCTTCGATTTTCCAGCATCGGCAGTTCCTTCTTGAACATTAAGCAATCGGGAGGTCAGGTAGGTTTAGGTGGACTAAGCGTAGATATTCAGCGAAACTATCGCCGATCCTGCGCTTGGTCTCACAGATATATAGAAGTCCACACCGGGAACAGCGGGTACAGTAGATGAGATTGGACGAGGTGCAAGTGAACCTCTGCCTCACCTGTAAAGACAGTTGGGGTCCTTGGATAGAGGGAGGAGGTATAAGGACAGGTGTTGCATCTCTTGCAGTTGCAGGGGAAAGTACCTGGGGAGAGGGTGGTTTGGGTGGGAAGGGATGAGTTAACCAGGGAGTTGCGGTGAGAACGGTCTCTGCGGAATTAAATTGAATTGATTGAATTCAATACTTCATTGTCAAATGTGACAAGTAATCTTGAAGTTCTTTGCTTGCATACCGTGCCAAGTTATGCAAATAGTCGCCCATAAAAGGCACCCCCCCCCTCAACAGTTCCACCTTTATACTTCCCCTCCCTCATGGCGGTCCCCCCATGCCGGGTCCACATTGTTCTTTGTTCTACCCCGTCCCCCTCAAGGTAGTCTCCACACGCCGGGTGCTCCATTGTTCCTTCCCTCAGCAGCGTCGCCCTCACTGCACGTGTCCGTCCTCGTCCGTTGGTTGGCACCATCATCGACCAGCGCATCGATCTCTCCACTTGCGCTGCTGGATCCTCTGCGGACGACTCCTTGGCTCTGAGGCCCCAGCCGCGGGCTCCGTCGACCCCGGCACCAATGGCCGCATGGGCTCCAACCCGCAAGACGCGGGCCACGAGCCTCCACCGCAGACCCGTGAGGCCCTACCTCTGACTCGCTAGGTTCTCGCCCACGAGGCCTGTGCTGCGAGTCTCTGGCCTCGGCATCTCCGCAGCATGTCTGGGAGGCGTCTGCCGCTGTGGCACCACCGGAAGGCGTCTGCAGAAAGGGGTGGAGATGGGAAGATGTGGCGAGTAGTGGAAGGGCGACTAATATGGCCCAATGTATGGGACAAAGATCCACCATTTATTTATTTGCCTCTGTACCCCGCAATTTGAGATTTGTAATAACAAAAATCACGTGGTTATAGTGCACGTCAAATTTTAATAAAGTGTAGTTTTAGATATTTTGGTTTCACCATGTAGAAATTACAGCTGTGTTTATACATAGTTCCCCCATTTCAGGGCACTACAATGTTTGGGACACATGGCTTCACAGGCATTTGTAATTGGTCAGGTGTGTTTAATTGCTTTCTTAATGGAGGTATAAGAGAGCTCTCGGCACCTAGGCTTTCCTCCAGTCTATACATTACCTTTGGAAACTTTTATTGCTGTTTATCAAAATGAGGACCAAAGTTGTGCCAGTGAAAGTCAAATAAGCCATTATGAGACTGAGAAACAAGAATAAAACTGTTAGACATCAGCCAAACCTTAGTCTTCCCAAAATCAACTGTTTGGAACATCATTAAGACTGGTGAGCTTACTAATAGCAAAGTGTAGGCCAAGGAAGACCTCCACCGCTGATGACAGAAGAATTCTCTCTATGATAAAGAGAAACCCCCAAACACCTGTCCGACAGTTCAGAAACACTCTTCAGGAGTCAGGTATGGATTTGTCAATGACCACTACTGGTTAGCCGCATAAATAGGATGGCGGGGTTACAGTTTGCCAATAAGTACTTAAAAGAGCAACCACAGTTCTGGAAAAAGGTATTGTGGACAAATAAGACAAAGATTATCTTATATCAGAGTGATGGCAGGAGCAAAGAATGAAGGAGAGAATGAACTGCCCAAGATCCAAACCATACCACCTTGTCTGTTAAACATGGTGTGGGTGTGTCATGCCCTTGGCATGTATGGCTGCTAAAGGTACAGGTTCACTTATCTTCATCGATGATACAACTGCTGGTGATAGTAGCATAATGAATTCTGAAGTGAATAGACACAACCTATGTGCTCAGGTTCAAAAATGCCTCAAAAACTAATTGGCAAGAAACTCGTTCTACAGCAAGGACTCAATGCTCCCAAATATAACTGCTTATAAGCAACAAAGGGAGTTTTTCAATAGCTAGAAATGAATCAATTCTCGAGTGGCCAAGTAAATCACCTGATCTGAACCAAGTGGAGCATGCCTTTTTATATGCTGGAGGAAGGAAAACTGAAGGGGACTAGCCCCCAAAACAAGCATACTCTAAAGATGGCTGCAATACAGGCCTGGCAGAGCATCATCAGGGAAGGCACCCAGCAACTGGCGATGGCCATGAATCACAGACTTCAAGCAGTCATTGCATGCAAAGGATGTGCAAGAAAATACTAAACATGACTACTTTCATTTACATGATGTTGCTGTGTCCCAAACATTATGGTGCCCTGAAATGAGGGGACTATGTATAAACTGCTGTAATTGGTTTAACCAAAATGTTTAAAAGTGGCCTTTATTAAAATCTGACAATGTGCATTTTAGCAACATGTGGTGTTTTTCTATTACAAATCTCAAATTGTGGAGTACAGAGGCAAATAAATAAATGATGGGTCTTTTTCCCAAACATTGTGGAGGGCACTGTATTGACAGGAGGAACATTCTGCAGGCTTTTTCATCCTTACCTCGGGTATCGCCTGAATTAACTGGAACTATGTCAGGGTTTTGTCTCTTTGCATATTCAGGTATTGGGTTCTCTGCTCCTCCCTATGCTACTTTATATCATGGACAGACCTCAATCAGTTATGGAAATCGCATTGAATATCTCCTCTCGCTGGTCATGGCTGCGTGAGAGCACCACAATGCTGGCATGGTCAGAGTCCCGGTGTTTTATATTGTATTTATATTCACTGAATGTATCTCGGCCAAAATCACAACTCTGGCTTTTGAATTTGCGCAACAATGTTGTTTTGACTAGAATGGGGTACAGAAGGAAGATCGATTACATCTGGTTGAGTGCGCGCCCACCGAATAATAATCTTTCTCTCAGCCAAAGTGTTTCCATCTGGATGGGAAAGGCAATGGATGAAGGCACCATTGGCAGAAGGAGGTGGACATGGGACACCGCTTTCAGTTTCTGTGCTCTTGATGTCTGTTCCTATGCTCAGCACAACGCGATGCGAATGACGAAAGAAGATCATTCCACGTCTTTATTGCTTCAAAGGTTTGGTCATATCGCGCTGAAACTCTGTTTAAATCAGGACAGTAGATGATTGTGGAGGTATAACTGAAATTTATTGTCACAAATAATTCAAATGGCTAACGAACGAAGGGAGGCATATTGGTGCAGAACAATGAACCAGAAAGACAATCTGACAATCTCCCACCATCAAAGGGACCTACAGACAATCCTCCGCGTAACTGCATTAACAGACAAAAATTTTCATCATATAACCCTCACAATTGCCATGCTCTCTCTTGCCGGCGACGTCAGGAAGAAGATACAGGAAGTCTTGAGAATCGTTACCTCGAGGTTCAAAACAGCTTTTCCCATCAACTAAGCTCTTTACCTGACCACAAACCTATTTCTTCTTCGGAGTCCACGTGAGTGGACTACGTGAAGAACGCCTCACGCTGGCACGGCATGGCACGTCAACGCGACGTGCGGGAAGGAGGAGCCTGCAGTAAGGAGCAGCTCCTCCGCGCAGCGGAAACGGCCCGGAGGTAAGTGCAAAAGTTGCGGGGATGTTTCTAGCGGACCTGGGTAGGTCAGCAGTAAGTTTAGTGTAAAATCAGTTAGTCTGGGAGATCTCAAGTTAAAAGTGCTGCTGATAGCACGGAGCGAAGCTAGTGCAGCTTCGGGAGCCTTCGCGAAAGGTGCTGCCGGACCTTTTCCTTGTCGTGTGATAAATAAATAACGGGCAGTTTTGCTCCAAAGCTAGTGCGGAGCCGTTTCCGCATTGGCGCTCCGGCGTGTTCCAGCAGCGGCCCGGCTTCGGCCTTCCCCGGCGGCTCCCGTGTGTTCCAGCAGCGGCCCCCAACTCATCGGCGCTCCGGCGGCTTCCGGCGGGTGTACCAGCAGCGGCCCGGGCAAAATAGATATCCAGCGGTGTGTCCCTGGCGGCGGCCCGTCTTCGCGCTCCGGCGAAATAGCGAATTATAGAAAATGATCCGGCGGCTCTCCCAAGCGGCTCTCACAGCAGGTGCTTTGCTCCAGCGGCGGCCCGTACCACGGCTCCAGCGGAAAAAGTGAAGGCCTCCCGATACGTGGAAAAAAATAAAGCAATGGAGGTAGCAAGGGTTCCGTGGTTTGAGACTGGATGACTCACAGTACATACGTGGAACTAATTATGGAGTTGAGTTCTCTCCAAATAATTAAGAAGGGTCCCACAGCCAGATGGAAATCCCAAACAATCCCTAATCCCTAAATCAAGGGGTCTAAATTGAAATATGAATATTGCCTAATTCGGGAGTTTTGGAAACTCCAGGATTGGGCCGGAAGATGGTCTCAATGGGGATGAAATCCCAATTGATTTAGGGCTGCAGAAGGCAGCGCCTGTTGATGGTGATTTGCATGTTAAAGCACACACACAACAAAATAATAATAAAGAAAAAGAAAAAAAAAAAAAAAAAAAAAAAAAAAAAAGGCCAATGTTACTGGGATAGCCAAAAGAATTTGCTATATATGAGGTAGTGGTGAGGCTATGGACGAAGAACACCTAGCTTGATGCCCAACTTATATATATATATATGGTTATCTCACCAACTTTCATGTTTCTGGTGATGATTGAAATATTAAAATTGCACAGCACAAGTAATTGTTGCCTCATTGAAGTGCTACGGTTTATCCGTTGGATATGGGGCATCCATGGACCCCAATATGAGAGGTCAAAGTAGTTGAGGTTCAAAAAATCCTCAAAAATTATCTTTATTCTGCTGCTATTATGGCTTTTGCGAGATGGATAAAAAAAATAAATAAAAAAGACGCTATTGTATCAATTCTTTCTATGAAAATTTTGTATGAGGTAAATGGCTAGTTGGCCCATTTTTTTCACCCAAGGTTTGCTACTGTGTCGAGCAAGTGGTGTTAGCTACTGGTCTGTCTGTTTGGAGTAAATCTGCCTAATTATTAAAATTGGATGAAAAGTTAAAATTACCTGCAATGAAACCTTTGTCTTTTGGACAAAAATTTTCGCCAGAAGGGGATTTGATTTTGGAAAATTAGAGGCAGAATATGTCAAGGAAGTCTTGATTGTACTGCACAGCCAAATACTTACCCGAATTGGGGGGAAGAAAGGAGACCAACCACGCTCATATGGAGATGAATTAAATGACTTGTTCTTGCTTTAAAGAAATGCGGATTAATCTCCAGTTAGAGGAGATTTCAAAAGTTTATAAAGACTGGCCTCTTACTAATACATTTTGATCGGTTATTATATTACAAGCAGTTTCATTAACCACTATTACTTTTAAAGAAGGGAGTTAATCCTCCTGTACAGAATAAACTGCTTATGTGTTCGTGTTTCTGCTTGAAAATAAGCCAGGAGAGAGATTAATGTCACAAATTGCCCAATTATCTGGAAAAGGGATTGGAAAAAAACTTATGAACACAGAGCATACAATTTATTTTAATATTTTTAGAGGATATAAAGATGGCGGGTTGCAGAAGTATTCTGGACCTTAAGATCTAAATATAGTTAAGTTTTGTAGGAATACAAACATTTTAAAATGGAGATTTGACTATGCAAAATATTTAATTCAGCAGGTGTTTTATGGCTAAGATTATGAATAGACCCTATGATTCTGTTCCTATGCATCAGTTTTTTAGAGTGGTGCTTAAAATTTAATTGGTTTGGACAATTATGGCAGTTAAGCTTTGCAAATGGACTCTGAGTTCTAGCTCTCAGACTCTATTACGAAACTGATTTTGAAACATTTAGCCCCATATTAAGTGCACAAAATGCCACATTATTATGGCTTATCTCAATGCTCTTTCTGATGTACATAGTGATTATCTAGTAGCACAGCTGAAAACTCAGTTTCAGTTAACTAAAGCTGTGTGTAGAGGCAAGGGTTCGTGATTTCATCAATTTCCAGCTGCAGCCAGCACAAAACAAATTAACTTTTGGGATTGTAATTAAACTCAGTGACTTGTTAATACTTTACCATCAGATAAGATCGATGATATTTTGGTAACTTGTATATATATCTCATTCAAGTTACCTTATCCTTCCATCCGAGAAATACGAAAACCATGGTAAAACTGTAGCAGCGTTTCCTGCATTAGAATTTGGTCCATTACATTATCAAAACTCTTCGAAGGGACAAGATACGAGCCATCAAAGAGAAGGAGTGCCACTTTAGACAGGCTATGTCAATTAACAAAAGAAGGCTGTGTTGGATTACAATGTTGGGTTTAAAAAAATTATTCCCACAAGTGCTAATAAAATATCAATATAAGCCGAGCCTGAAATGGTTTTACACAAACATATCTATTCTAAGTGCTATCGATGGGGGAGTCAAAGACTTCAGTCCTCAATTGTGGTGGTAGATGAAAAAGCTCAAGAAGAAGCGTTTCTTCAACGGCTGAATGTATTAACTATTTTAGGAGTTATTGGGTTGATTTTATGGACTAAAAGCATATTGTTGTGTTTTAAACAAGGTGTACATGTGTTAATACAGTTAGACAATAAGTACGCTGTATGATATATTTATCACATGGGGGGGGAGTTAGTATCAGTATCATGAGATTGTCCTGGTTCTAATAAATATGGTAATTGGTGTCTCTGAGATCGCCAAATATGGATTTCAGCAAGCTACATGTCCAGGTTAAAGACAATGATGGAGGCAGAATAAAAGATCAAGGATAATTTAACAAGATTATACGGAATGGTATGCTTTAAGCCAGCAATATTTAAAAATATATCTACACCAATTTGGGCTTACCAGAAATTGACAGTTGTATGCACATTCAAGCGCTTCATCATCAATTACCTAAATATATGTGTCTTGGCGAACACGATCCAGATGCAGTAGCAGTAGATGCTGTTTTCGTTAATTAAAACTGGGGAGGAAATATGCTTCTTTTATGCTTTTCCACCATGTTGCTTTGATTCGAGCTAGATGCGTCTGAAGAAGATAGAACAAGATTCTGCCTCTGGATTTGTTTGGTAGTATCCAAATTGGCCAACGCAACCTTTGTTTCCCAGTAATGCGAAAATAGATTAGATTAAAGAGCCTATATATTGTCGATTCCTAACTGTTAGTGATATTTTGATAGCTCGTCCAGTAACTAAAGAAATTTATCCATTATATGCATCTGTATATGTATTTATTAATCTGCGCACAGGTTTTGACCATACCACACTGCAGGAGCTTGGGATTATAGGAACAAAAACGATGGAAACATTAAGAGTCGCATCATGGCGAGGATAGCACACAAAAACAATATATGACACATATTAAGTAATGTTGAAGAAATTTTTGCAACAAAACACAGTCAAATATTTCTTATTATAGCATATTCTGAATATTGACAAAAAGGGAATTCCTTTGCCAATTTGCATTTTGAGCAACATTTAAGTCCAGTGCCGATTAAACACTGCACGCAGTTGCCTTTGTCATCCTATTTGGAACTTATAAGACTGATCAGAAATCCAATTGGGTCACATCCATTTAATTCTAGAGATTCATGAAAGGAATCTTTAAAAGCGCATTAATCCACCCAAACCAAGATAGCGGCGCACCAGAGATTTGGGATGTGAGCATTGTACTTACTCTACTTAGACAATGGACTACGTCCAATTGCAGGATTGACATTGGAAAGATTTAACATATTGGAAATAATTAATAATGTTTAAATGTCCACTGGTCTCAGCTCAAAGAGTGCAAACTTTACAAATGTTTGCGTTTAGACTGTATGCATGTGACTACAGATAAATATTGTGTTCCTCATGTTAATACGAGCTCATGATCAACAAAGCAGACCACTGGAAGATCCTGGAGCAAAGGTAAACCGTTCAAGCTTATCATATTTGATCCTACTTTGTGTGTGGCTAGACATTTGAACCACAAATATATTAAAGATACTGAACTCTCTCGAGGGAAATGAAAAAACACGTTAATGGTTACGCACAAAAAACCACACACAAGTAGCTTCCACTTTAACAACTATCTCAAAGTGGTTGAAAACAGGTTTGCTTTTAGCGGGAGTAGACTAACACTAGTGATATTCAAATCGCAAACTTCCACCAGGGCGACAGCTACGACACGTCCGCGGGCGAAGGGGCGTGACGTACCTCTCGAGCAATTCTTAACAAAATCACAGGGTGGAGTAAAGAAAGGAAACTTATCAAAGTTTCTACACAATAAACCTGATTCACAACAACACAAATAAACTATGACAAGCTTACAGAGTGAGAGGTACCGCGTGTTGTGAGCACTATAATCATCTGCTTGTCATTAACTATTTAATTGCTATACATCAGTTGTGTAGTCACTTATATCTTTTATCACTTGTAATAATCATTTCTCCTCAGATATAAGGAGGGTTATTATATGGTCTTTAAGCCATTAACAAGTTAACTTTGTGAAAAGAACCTAAAAACATTACAATAGACCTGGTTTACATCTCATGTATGTGTTTTACTTAGCCGGACTGTCGAACGGATTAATTCTACGACATAAAAAAACACAGAAAGCTTTTAAAATCTTCATGTAGATCACTCACGTGACTCTCCGAAGTAAAATAGTAGATTTTAACAAGAACATACCAGTTCCGAAGTTTGAATCGTTATTTTATGAGGAGTTACGATGAGTAGGATTACGTTGCCCGCCACTCACCACCACTCTCACAAAAATAAAATGATCACAAATGGTACAGTTCTAAGTCTTTTATTGATAGCGCTTACTATGTTACTCTCGGATTTTGGTGTTCTGTGTTTTTCATGCGCGCTGCTTTGAAGTATGCCGTTGCCAGCGTGAGGGCGGTTTCCCTTCACGATAATCCCGTCATACGACGTAATCCTCATAGAAATAAACGATCTAAAAAACTTCGAACTGGTACAATGTTCTTGTTATAATTCTCTTTACTATTTATCACCAAACTATATGGACTATGCACAATTAAAGATGCTCTAAAGTGGTACTCTTGGCTTGCACTATCACAGTCTGTGTTTTACCTAAGAATAAATGATTAATTTATTTTTATTTATTTGTCGTTTTGTTCGCATTTAATCTGCACTGCAAAGGCCTGCAGCAAGTAAGTAATTTCATTTGTTCCCAGTCCTCAGTGCTATGCGGACCACTAACTACTAACTCTCTTAACTCGTGAGCTAAGTAAAGCTAATGTGAGCTTTGTGAGCTACATGTTATCTCCACTTTTTAAGAAAGGGCGGCGGAGGGAGAGAGAAAACGGGGAGTTATCAGAACCAGTTAGCCTGACATCGGTGGTGGGGGAAGAATGCTGGAGTTCAATTCTAAAAGATGAGATAGCCATTATTTTTTATTTTTTCGATAGCAGTAACAGGATCAGTCCCCAAGTCGCCATGGATTTACGAAGGGGAAATCATGCTTGACTAATCTTCTGGAATTTTTTTGAAGATGTGTCACTAGGACAAATGGAGCAAGGGACACAGAGCCAGTGGATGTAGTGTAACACTGGACTATTCCATCTAGAAAGCATTTGACTCAAGGTCCCACGCAGGAGATAGTAGGTGGGACAAAATCAGGGGCATGTCTGTCTTGGGGTAGAGTGCTGAAAAATACATGGATAAGAGAAGTGGTTGGCAGAAGGAAACAAAGAGTTATAGGATTGTAACGGGTCCCTTTCCGATGGCATGTGTAGACTGTGGGGTATCCGCAAGGGTCGTGCTTAGAGGACCGCAACTATTTACAATATACATTCAATGATTTGGATACACAATGGATTCAAAGTAAGTTTTAGCAAATTTGCTCAGATGATCACCAAAGCTGGTGCCAGTGTGAACTGTGAGGACGCTATGACTGAATGACAGGGGAGTAACTGAAGTGCGGGGAGTGGGTAAGCATGCATTGGCCAGATGAGTTTAATGCAGATACAATGTGAGGTATGAATCCACTTAGGTAGCAAAAAACAAGGAAGGCAGAATTACTATCTATAATGGCGTCAAGTTACAGAGAAAAAGGGGAGTACAATGCGAATCTGGGGCGGGTCCTTGTATCAGTCTATGAATAGTAAGCAAGCAGGTACTGCAGTCATTTGAAGAAAGCGAATGGCATGTTGGCCTTTATAAATATATGCTCCTCAAATATAGGAGACAAAGAGGTCCTTCTGTCAGGTTGTACAGAGCCCTAGGTGAGACCACAACCTGGAGTATTGTGTTGCAGATCTTTTTAGGTCTCCCTCATATTTGAGAGGAAGGACATTCTTTGCCACTGAGAAGACCGCAAGTCGTAGGTGACAAGGGTTAATTCAGGGATGGCAGGACGTCGATATTATGCTGAACTGACATGGAATGGAGACAGCTGGGCTTGTACCAGACCCCTCCTGGTGTTCAGAAGGGCATATTAGTAAGGAGAAACTCATTAGAACATCATATAAAGATTGTATAAGGGGCTTGGACACGCAAGAGGCAGGAAACACGCTAGATGTTAGGCAGAGGAAACACCTGTTCCCCGATGTCCATGATGTTTAATAGGAAGTCCAGAAACCTAGGGATCAAACACATATGAGTTTTATAATTTACCGAAGACACATAAGCGATTGTATAATATATTTAGAAGACGTGCGACTGAAGGAAACCTTTACTCACAGACAGAGATGCCGAGATCTCTACAATAAGAGTGGTCTAGGTGGAGCTAGGTGTGCATACTATTCTCTGCATGCACTGATAGTTTCTCAGAAAATTCTAAATTATAAATGAAAATTAATCTGAGCTAGGTTTGGGTTTTACATACGGGAATCAAAAACTGATATGGGGAGAAGCGGAACTGGGGATAACTGATTGATTGGGGATGATCGAGCCTGATCACTTATTCTGGCGGTGCTAGGGCCTCGAAGGCTAAATGGCACTATCTTGCACCTCATTGCTTTAAGGATAGTAGAGCATAATGAGGTTGGTTTACTTTCAATAACAGGAAGCGTAAACATTTGGCTTTCCAGGGATAAATTGTTTTGAACTTTCTGCATCCTTATCAATAGATTTAGACTCTGGGAAGGGCAAGCTACACAAGTTCTATATTAACCATGACACACAAGCATAGTATTCTGGATAGTGACTGATTGCAGCAGGATTTGGTGATATAGTCTGTTTGAAAATGTTAAGAAGCACATAGTCAGGTGAAGCTAATAAGGGAGAAATATGAGCTGAAATTAAACATTTTGGTTGGAATGGCTGTTTCAAGGATACTGTTTCAAAGTGAGTTCAAAATAGGCCAGAATGACTTGGAATAATTTGTGCGCACAATTATTGAAAGTTGTCAGGGCATACATAAATTCATCGATGTGTTCTCAGCCTTTTCAAAGACAGCAGATAAAATCAAGCACTCTCATCTTGTGAAGGGATGCATCACTGTGCTTGAGCAAATCCTTGATTTTCACCTTCTAAAAAGTATTGGATGTGCAGCTTTGCACAGCTGCTGAATGTCCATCAGGTAAGACAAAGTGACTTCTCACTTTCCCATGGCCATGTCAAGGTCGACCTGGACTTCTTTATGGCCCTATAATTTGCCAGAATCTGGCTCATCCAAAGGCACCAAAACTCCCTAACCCGACTGAGGATCCAGTACGGCACTTGGAAATCGGGATGACTCCAGACAGCCACGACGGGGCTGGATAGCCCAAAAAAAGAAAAAAATGAAGCTGGAGCTGCTTGACTCTGAGGGAACCCGTATTGTTACGGAGGCTGGAGCTGCCCGCGTCTGAGGGCATTCCTTCCAGCCAGCGTCGAAGCAAAACAGCAGGTACAACCAACCAGTACTGGGGGAAACAAAGAGGGAAAGCCTCCTTTGTGGTCCTGAAACCCGTGGGCCGCGGGAGGACTCTCAGGTCAGAACTGAAGCGCAGGGGACTTTCGTCGGCCCCCTCCCTCTCCCCTACTATCGCTACTTGGCCAACTGTTACATGTCTCTTGAAAAATTAAAGTGTGAGGACTTAAGTGCAAGGCTGCTCTAGCCACGGCGAGCTAAGGGAACGCACTGGTGTATCTGTTGCACAGAGACATGGCTACACCCCCCCCAGCATTCTCCCAGATCAGCGGTCCAGCATGAAAGGGTTCTCCATCCGACCGCATGACCCCGTACACTGGATCGTGGGAAAGGGAGGAGGGGGCTTCTGCCTCATTGGTCAACTCGGTGTGGTGCCTCAGACTTGGCAGTCCAGCTCAACTCCTGCATCTCCACTTCTCAAACAATCTGGAGGTGAAGTGCCGTTCCCATTTACCTTCACGAGGGAATTCACGACCTCCATCATCTGACCGCGGTCTCGGGTTAACTGCAGGCAGACGTCCGTTTGGCACTGGGGAGCTGCACCCGTGGTCAACAAACACCTGACGTCTTTACCCTAGGCCATTTTACCACCATTGATTAGCCTGGGGACTTCAATACGGCAAACCTAAAAGAAATCACTACCCAAACTTTCCACTAACTATGTCTCTGCGCACCAAAGGGACAAACAAAACCCTTGACCACATGACTACCACACCCACCATCAAGATTGCTTACGCTTCTATTCCTCACCCTCATCCTTCTCATAAATCCCATCACACTTCCTTTTTTCTCTTCTCCTGCCTACAACAGGCAGCATTTAAAGAGCGCACACCCCAGAGGTAAAGGGACAGAACAGTGCTGGTCGGCACGGAAGGGGAGGGGCGGGAGATCAGAGGACACAACTACAGGACTGTTTTCTGGAGTCTGTAGGACTGGGCTATGTACAAGGACTCGGCAACTCTGACTTGAATGAATACACCACAGTCGTTACAGACTTCATTAAGGAAATTTGTGTGGATGACTGCATCCATCTACAAAAACTTCCGAGTGTTTCCCAATCAGAAACCTTGGATGAACTGTGAGATCCGCACTTCTTCTGAAGACTACAAACACCGGGCATTCCATGTCTGATGATACAGTGTCTTACATGAAAGTCCAGATAGTACCTTGGTAATGCTATCAAAAAGGCCAAAAGGGAGTTCTGCGTCCAAGCCTGGAGGATGAGGACAGATGTTCGGCAGCTGTGACGGGGACTGAATGCAATCTCACCTCCCCATACAAGGAGGGCAGCTCGGATGTCGGCAATACATCCACACTACGCCTGATGAAGCTCATATGCATTTTACCGCACGCTTTGATAGGGGACGAAACCCACTGATGTGCCTTCCCGAAGCCCCCATTTGCATGTGATGGTATTTCAGTCTCCCAGTCACAGAGCGCGATGTCAGGAAATCCTTTCAGATTTCCCACCTCAGCTTTCAAAGGGCATCAATAATACCGTTGCCCCAAGACAGAGTCAAGGTGACATGCACTCAATGGGGACAATATCGACCTGTGGCACTAACGCCCTGTGGTGATGATCGTGCTTCGAGAGGTGATCATAGCGCAAATCAAATCTCCCTACTCGACTCGTAATTCTCCTAACTCCTACTAAAACCTGGACCCACGCAATAGTTCGCTTATTCGCTCATAACAGATACGGTGGAGGACGGATCTCGTGGCCACTCCACTCTGGACCACTTGGACACCAAAAACTCATATGTCAGAGCTGTATTCATTGACTTTACACAGCTCTGCTCTTAACAAATCCATTCCCCTCCAAGCTGGTTACCAACTCGCAGAAATCTGGGTCACTGCGCGCATCCCTCACAATTGGATCCTCGGACTACCTCATCTCGGCAGACCAGTCCTGTTTCGTAATTGGTGAAAAATGTGTCCATACTCGATAATAATCAGCACGGGAGCACCTTCAAGGCTTGCCGTGCTCAGCATCCCTGCTGTACCAACTGTAACTACACGACGGCGTAGCGGTTCAAGTGCCAAACTCAAGTTCGCTGACGACACCACTGTTGTGGGACCGTATCACGTGCTGGTTCAGTGTATAGAAAGAGATCGACGACTGTCCCATATGTGCCAGCACAACCAACCTGCCTCAAATCAGCAAAACCAAGGAACTTGATTTGCACTTTGGAAGGAGTTAGATGGGGACCCACATCACTGTTTATATCAATGGTCCCGAATGGTTGAAAGGGCAAGAGCTTCAAATTCCTGGGCGTGCACATCTGTTGAGATCTTACTGGTCCGAGAACACAGATGCAAATTTATTAAGAAAGCTCATCAGCGCCTCTACTTCCTGAGAAGATTTACTGGAGAGTTGATCTCTCTCCAGGAGGACTCTCTCTAAAACTTCTACAGGTGCACAGTAGAGAGCTTGCTGACGGACGGTGTGCATCGTGTAGGTTCGGCAACTTGAGTGCCTGGAGAGGAAAAGACTACAAAAAGTAGTAAACACTCGCCCAGGTCCATTATCGGCTCTGACCCTTCCTTCCATCGAGGGGAATATCCCACAGTCGCTGCCTAAAAAGGCTGGGGCATCACAAGGAACCCACATCACCCTGGCCCACACTCATCTCCATCTCCCTGCTTAACTTTTTAGGGTAGAAGGTAACAGGAGCCTGAACTGCATGACCCAGTTTCAGGAATAGCTACTTTCCCACAGCCATCAGGCTATTGAACTAGGCTCGGACAAAAACTCGAACCTTTAATACCCCGCCCCCTGTTATTTGCACTTATTAAGTTATTATTAATGTGTGTATTTACGTAGTTAAAATTGTAGTTCAATGCTACGTAATGTTGTGCTATGCAAGAAAGAATTTCATTGTCCTGTCAGTGACAGCATGACAATAAAACTTTTTGACTATGATTCTTTGAGTTTAGATGAGGACCACTCAGATAGTCTTGGTGGGAGGGATCATGATTCTCTGCACATTTCCTTTTGAAGCATAGTATTCCGTGGGCACAAGGAACCTGGTAGCTGCTGGTTTTAACAAAGAAGGCCACAAAGATGGGGAGAGTAGAGTAATCATCGTGGCCCAGGCAGCATGCCTGGAGAACATGGATGGGTAATGTTTCAGGTCGGGAGCCTTCTTCGGACTGTCGCGTATTTGTTCAGGTTCGTTGCTCAGACTACCAAACAAACCAAAGTCGATGCTCAGACTACCAAATCCAAGCAGTTGCAAAGTAATTCCGCTACCTCCTTGCCCAGCTCTGTGTAATTCTCACCACTGGAGCTGTGTTTTTCGACAACGTCCCACACAAGAGATTGGTATACAAACTTAAAGCACACGGTATTGGTGGTTCAGTATTGATGTGGATAGAGAACTGGCTGGCAGACAGGAAGCAAAGAGTAGGAGTGAACGGGTCCTTTTCAGGATGGCAGACAGTGACTAGTGGGGTGCCGCAAGGCTCAGTGCTGGGACCCCAGCTATTTACAATATACATTAATGATTTGGACGAGGGAATTAAATGCAAACATCTCGAAGTTTGCGGATGACCGGAAGCTGGGGGGGGCCTGTGTTAGCTGTGAGGAGGATGCTAGGAGGCTGGCAGGATGACTTGGATAACTGGAGTGAGTGGGCAATGATGGCAGATGCAGTATAATGTGGATAAATACGTGAGATTATCCCACTTTGGTGGGGCAAAAAATCGGGAAGGTAGACTATTTTTTGAATGGTTACCGATTAGGAAAAGGGGAGATGCGCGTGACCTGGTGTCATGGTACACCAGTCATTGAATAAAGAAGCTAGCATGCAGGTGCAGTGGCGTGAAGAAAGCGAATGTTATGTTCGCATTCATAGGAAAAGGATTTGAGTAAAGAGCAGGGAGGTTCTACTGCAGTTTGTTACAGGTCTTGTGTGAGGCCACACCTGGAGTATGCGTACAGTTTTGGTCTCCTAATCTGAGGAAAGACATTCTTGCCATGAGGAGTACAGAGTAGGTTCCACCCAGACTGATTCCTGCGGATGGCACGACTTCCATATGAAAGAAAGACCTGGATAGCCTTGGCGTGTGATAGCTGGAATTTAGAGTTTGAGGGGTGATTCCATAGCGACTTACAAAATGCTTAAGGGGGGTTGGACCAGCCTAGATGCAGGAGTTTGTTTCCCAATTTGTTGGGGAGTCCAGGACATAGGGTCACTGTTTAAGGATAAGGGGGAATTCTTTTAGGAATGAGATGAGAAAAATCGTTTTTCACAGAGAATGAATCTGTGGAATTCTCTGCCACAGAAGGTAGTTGAGGCCAGTTCGTTGGCCATATTTAAGAGGGAGTTGGAATGTGTGGCCCTTGTGGGGCTGAAGGGATCAGGGGGGGGGGTCATGGAGAGAAGAGAAGGCAGGTACAGTGATACTGAGTTGGATGATCAGGCCATGATCATATTGAATGGCGGTGGCTTGAAGGGCCGAATGGCTGCTCCTGCACCTAATTTCTATGTTTCTATGTACTTCAGTCTTGCTGCTATATGCAGGAAGGAGCACAGCCAGGTGGGTCTGAATCCAAAGTGAGGGCGGGGATTAGAGCCATAGGCATATTTGATGGTTTTAGAGAAGCAGTGGTCAAGACCCTTTGGGGATGCATAGTAGGAATTGACTTTCTAAAACTGCCTTTGGAAGTTCCCTAGTAATATGAAAACATTGGGCTATGCCACCTGTGTTTGATTGACCATTGTGTATTCTAATCTTGGAATGCAGTGTTCGGTGTTTTCACAGAGACATGCCTTTTTCTCAGATCCCAACTCAGCCTTCAGGCCCAATCGAGCTATTCTAGGTAGTTGAATGGTCTCCCTGGGGCCTGGATGGTAGACTCAGTCAGGGTCGATGAGGTGAATTCCCATAGATTAGCAACTTCATTGCAGATGTTGCAGATCTGGTAGCAGGAGTTGAACAGGACAACTACTTCTGAGTATTGTGAAGAGTTTACCACGAGGCAGATGCCGCTGTCCAGGCCATCTGATGAGTCGAAAAATCATCTGGCTGAAGAGCTGAGTATGGAGATCTGAGGATAAGGCATGTCTCTGTGAAACAGAGAACACTGCATTCCCAAATAAGTTGGATCCTACACTTCCTTGTCAGTAGGCCACTATCAGTATGAACTAGCAATGACACTTCCTCTTTGATAACCAACAACACAAGAACACCTTCAAGGTTGTATGCCTAGTTTGTATGCCTTGGTTACATGGCTGTGCTGCGAGACATAATTCCAATAGTATCTTTAGATTCACAGGATGATTACCCCCCCCCCACTGTTGATGGACAAATAATGGGTAACAATGAGTCAGAGTACAGGAGGGAAATTGATAATCTAATTTAATGGTGGCAGAACAACAATCATGCTCTCAATGTCTGCAAGACTGATTATTAAATTCAGGAGCGGAAAGCTGTCCATATCAATGGGATGCAGTGGAGGGTGTCAATGGTTTCAAGTTCTTGGGAATCTGAAGATCTGTCTTGGACACAGCAAATCGATGCAATTACAAACAAAGCTCATAAATGCCTTTACTTCTTTAGAGAAAATTGCGGTGTTTCAGTATGTGCATATTAGAGAGCATTTAATGACTGGCAATACGCATGGTTAGATAGTTTGAACGCCAGGAACGAAGGAGCGCTGCAGAAATATTAGACATTACAAGATTATTGGCCTCTGCCACCATTTAAGGGATCAGTAGGTAGGTTGTTCCATCAAAAGACCCACTCCATCTCATCTTGTTTCTACCATTGGAAAGAATGTCAGTGCCAATTGAATAACTGTGAACTTATTACATCTGTTATATTATTACTATCTTTCTTTCTTTCTTTAAAAGTTATTTAATAGTTAGTCAAACATGCTATTGCTTTTTTATATCCAATATTAACATTTATTATAATTTCAATTTTAAATTCTTTGTATAACTGATAAAAGATTCCATTATACTTCCAACCACCAAAGCCTAATTTGATGGTTATTTTTCCTTTCATAGATGTGGAAAAAATGTAACTGGGCCTATCTTTCTGAGCTTATTTTCTCTTTCATATACATTTTTCTTGCAATTCTTGCCCCCATATGCAAATCTATTGAGCAAACAATATGAGTGATTCAGTCAGGATTGATATTTATACTTACAATCTGCTTGTCTTAGAGTGTACCAACTCTAATCTAAATATTAACAAAAACTCTCTCAACATCACAACAGTGTTTTTAAATTTGCGCAAAAACGGTACTCTATACAGCTAGGATTACTCGCCACCGTACTCACCGTTCTCCTCCGCTCCAATCGCACCAGGTTTTGTTCCGATCAGTGGAAGATTACAAAGGTTATGAAGGTTTAAAAAATCGTGAGATCAGCAGATTGGTCTTCTCGCCTGTCAATCACCATGAAGGTAACGCCCATTCCGGCACACGCTGGAGAATAAAGCCCGGAGGCGGGGCTGAGTCTGTGAGCACATCCAGAAGCCGCCCGTCCACAAGCCACCGAGAATAAAGCTGAAATAGCGGAGTGTGGGCTGTGTTCCCAAATGCATCACTTCACACTTGTTTGAATTGCCCACTTGATCTTGTTGTAACTTTATACAACCTCTGTACCAATATGCGGTGCTGGCTCGAAGGGCCGAATGGCCTCCTCCTGCACCTATTTTCTATAATCTATATTTTCTATGTTTCTTACTAGTGGTGGCCATTTGCCAAACTTACTAATTACGCTACCTCCATTCTCATCCAAATCAGGATTCTAAAATTAATTGTTGGATTTTGAAGCAATGTAGGTCAGAGTGTAATTTGATCATAAATGCAGACATCAACACATTCATATGTAGAAGCATTCATATGCACATAGACAGATATATGCATACAATCTGTACCAACTTTCACACATTGTTTCTTTCAATGTAAGAAAAGTAGATAGAAGAGCTTAACAAACAGTATTCATAAGCCATATGGCCTCTTAAGCATGTTCCACCATTCAATCACATTACACCTCTAGTCGATTTTCCCAAATGATCCACACTTCCTTTAATTTCCTATCCCTAATCCTAACATAACATTAAAAAAATCAAAAGAACGTTTGCCATTTGTGTAATTCTTTCTCATCTTCTTCACAAACGGGTGACATCGCATCTGGAGATTATACCCAGTAATTCCAGACACTCCAGCAAGAGAAAACGGCCTCTGAACACCTACTCTTTCTCAGAGCCTTTTGCCTCACTAAGATCACCTCTCATACTTTTCAGCTGTAGGAAGGGCAGGTTAATCTTAAGATCTCTCATCAGAGATCAACCCTCATCATCTCAATCTAGCAAATCTATACTTCATTCTATGGCTTTTATTCTTCTTCTGATAAGGAAACCAAAATGCAACAGTCCTCCAAATCATGGCATCATTCATTAAGAAAAAATTAAGAAAGATATTATGAATATAAGCCACCAGTTGATTGCTCTAACAGGGAATGTCAAATATATCACAGATTGTATAGCTTTGGCTACCACACAATGTCATATGTCATATGCTCATATGTCTGTTTTTCATGTCATGGCTCATATGTCTGTTTTTCTTAACTGTTTGTTATGGAAATATCATAATAATTTAACAATCTGACTGTACATTTCTCACACTAAATCGGTGTGCACTGCTAATCATTTTTTAATCTTTACTTTGCTTTTACCATTTGTGCTACATTATCTTTATTCAAAGTGACAGGAAATAAAAAATATTTGTTTAATAATTTTTCATGTTCTTTATTTTCCATTATAATCTACCTTCTTTGTGCCTCTTCTGGACCCATATGAATTTGTTGCCCTCCTCCATTTCATAAAATGCAGAACCTCTTAAAACTTGCTTTAATTTTTCTTGCTGATTTACCATCACCTTTTTTATTCTTTTGGTCATCTTCCAAAATAATATTTATGTTTTCAGTCTTTTTATTCTTCTTGGAAACGTTATAATACTCTTTTTAATACAACAACTCTTTGTCAACATACAATGGATTGGCTTTGAAAAAGAGTTCTGACGTGAAATGTCATCCATACAGTTCGCTCCAGAGATGCTACCTGATGCACTGTCTTTATCTAGTTGTTTGTTTTTAGCAAAGTTTTCTCTACTTTTATTAAATGTTTTTAATTAATTTCTCAGTGGAATGAGAATTTTTAAAATATTTATTTAAATGTTTGTTATTAGTTATTCACAATAGAATGTTCTATTTTTATCTGAGAGGCATTGAGATAGTCACATGAACATGCAAGGAATGGAGGGATATGGATCACATGCAGGTGGGGTTAGATTTATTTGGCCGGCAAAGACATTGTGGCCAAAAGGGCATGTTCCTGTGCTCTACTGTTTAATGTTCTATATTCTATTCCTGGTTTAGCTCACTAATTCAACCCATATACCTAAACTGACCTGGTTTTTAAGATTCTAGTTACTCACTGATGTCCCTCTCTTAAATTGCACTCAAAATATTATCATATTGGGATCACTTTCCCCTTAAGGATCTCATTACAAGATTACTAATTACATTGCCTCATTGCAAAAGATGAGGTCTGAAATAAATCTATTCCCTTGTTGATCCTGTCACATATTGTTCCAGGAAATTGTTACAATATTTATTCAATAAACGTATCATCCAAATTACTTTTGCTACTGCGATTTGCCCATTCCATGTGAAATTAAATGTACTTATAATTATTGTATTACCTTTGCTACAAACTTTTCTTTTTTTCCTGTCTTTCCAATGGCATTACTTTTATTAGGCAGCTTGTAAATTATTCCAGTGTTGATTTCTTTCACAATGTCTGCTGATTCTCATTCCTGTTCTTCTGAACCAACATTATTCCACATTTCTGCATATTTCACTAGCAAGGCAAATACTTGTTTTCAAATAGTGTTTGTAGATTAGCTCTAGGCATCTTTCACTTTGTGAGGTATGTGGGGGTCCCTTACAGGAGCATTTATAAAGCATAATACGAAAATGGCAGAGGAAGACACACAAGTCATAATCAAAGAGTCACACAGCACAAATTTGTCCATGCTGACTAAGGTGCTGCATCGAAGCTAGCTCCATTTGCCTACATTTGGCCTATAACCCTCTCAACCGGTCTTATCCATGAACCTGTCCAAGTATATTTTATAAGCTACTAGACCAAGTGCAGACCTGCTGCAGCTTCACACGCAAACTAACCGCCCAGACACACACACAGGGGGGGAGGGGGATGGGGGAGTGGGATGACGGTGGGGGAGCCGGGGTGGGGAGAGGAAGGGAAAAAGGCGGGAGAGAAGGAGGGGAGAGATGAGGGGGTGTGGAGAAGGGGGGATGGGGAGGAGGGGAGAGTGGAGGGGGGGACAGAGGGGTGGGGGGAATGGGAGGAGAGTAGGGGGGTGGGAGAGGGGGAGGGTTGGGTGGGGAGGGCAGGCAGAGGGGAGGGGAGAGAAGGGGAAAAGAGGGGGAGGTGGGGAGGGAGGGAGGGGGGGGGGGAGGGGAGGGAGAGGGGGGGGAGGGGGAGGGGTGGGGTGAAGGGAGGGGAGGGGTGGGGGTGGAAGACGGGGGAGGAGATGGGGGGGCGTGGGAGGGGTGGAGGAGAGAGGGGTGAGAAAGGGGTAAGGGAATGGAATGGGGCAGGGAGGGGAGAGGAGAGAGGGGAGGAGAAGGGGAGATGAGAGAAGGGGGAGAGGGAGGGGAGGGGGAAGAGAATGGGGGAGGGTTAAGAGAGGGGAGTGAGGGGGGAAGGGAGAACAGGGATGAGGATGGGGGAGGGAAGAGAGCGGGTGCGGGTGAGGGGGGAGATGGGTATGGGAAGGGCCGGTGTAGATGGGGAGGGGGGAGAGAGGGGTGGGGGAGGGGGTGGAGAGAGGAGGGGAGAGAGAAGGGCGGAGATGGGAAAGGCAAGGGGTTGGAAGGAGGGAGTTTAGAGAGTAGAGGGGGAGAGAGAGAGAGAGTTAGAGGGGGAGGGAGGTGGGAGAGAGGAAGGGGTGAGTGAGGGGGACAGAAGAGGAGGGGGAGCGATGTGGAGGAGGAAAAACTCTACAGGAATATGTAAAAAATCCTCCATTACGGCAAAGGGTGGAGGAGTAAATCCACAAACGCCTTAAACGAATATTCGCGAAATAAAATCTGTTACAAACCAACAAACCAACGAGAGTTTTAATAGTTACTAGACCAAGTGCAGACCCGTTGGGTCTGTCCACCAACGCGGGGGGGGGGGGGGGGGGGGGGGGGGGGGGGGGGGGCGGGGAGGGGCGGCAAGGTGGCGCCACACACCTAACCACACCCACACACACTAACTACCACCGCCTTTGGGATATCTATATATTATCAATTTGATCCTTTTTACCCCGTAACCGCCCTAGTCCACTGACGAGCCATAGCCCCAACTCGCAGGCACATCTACATCTAGAGAAGGGTTGGGGTGGGGGGGGGGGGTAGAGAGTGAGTACAGAGAGAGAATGGGAACAGAGAGAGAGGCAGAGACAGATGGGCAAGAAGACAAGAGGGAGGGGTGGAGGGGGAGGAGGAGGAGAGGAGGGTGGGTAAGGGTGGGGGAGGATAGGGAGCGAGAGAGATTGGGGAAAGGGGGGCTGAGAAGGGGGGGAAGGGAGGGGAAGGTGGAGGGAAGGGGGGTGAGGATGGTGTGGTGTGAGGTGGAAATAGGGGTTTAGGGGAGGGCGGGGGAGGGCAGGGGGTTGGGGAGGAGAGAGAGCGAGGGGAGGGAAGAGCGATAGAGAAAGAGAGAGAGAGGGGGGCGAGAGATTGCGAGAGTAGGCGGCGCGGGGCGGCAGCGAGTGAGGCACGAGCGATCTGAGGACGGTGAAAAGCGGCGGGGGGGACCCACCCATCGTGTGCTTCGCACAATGGTAAGAGTGCACCCACCAGCGTGAACAGAGCGGGCGGTCGCGAGTGAGGGGGGAACAGACGATCCGGGCCTCCCTGGAAAGAGGAGGTGTCCGCCTGGTGATGGGTTAGAGGAGAGGAGGAGGGGAGGAAGCGTGGAGGGAGAGGGGGGTGTGATGGCGAGAGGTGTGCCGGAAGCCTGCGAGTGGATGCACTGCGAAATGCAGAGACAGAACTGCAAGCGGTTTTTTTCTGACTCTCTGGAAACACACAAGCTAGAATGAGCGTGCAGGGGAGGGAGGGGAGGGGCTTCACGAGCTGTGCCGTCAGTGAGGAAACCTCATTTTCCAGCTCATGAGCAATCTGCAGAAGAAGAAAGATCCTATAGCTGAGCGGCAGCTCTAGGAATTTTTGATGCAGAACATGCCTCGGTTTTTGCGCCTTTTTGGAAAACGTGAGTGGGATGGATGGAGTAACGTACCCTTCGTGGAAAACTCTGCGCGTGGTGCGTTGGCAGGAGCTGCATTAATCCAGCCGGCGGGGCGGCAGCAGGGACAAGTAGGGCGGTGCCTTGATTTGGTGGGCATTGGCATTGTGACGTCCAGCAGCTGGCAAGCTGTTATTTTTTTAAAAGATGAGTTTTGTAAACAATTTTTTCAAAATCTGGGAAATGGAATTGAGCAAATTAGAGAGGATTGGATTTTCTTGAAATCATGTAAAATCCCAAACCCCAAAATGTAAAATCTCCACATCTTTCGCCCCGGTCTGGGTTTGAGCCAAATACGTTTCACAAAGGCAAAAAGCACACACCCCCATGGCACATTTTTAAATGTATAGAGATATAGAAATAGATTAAAGTACCTGCCTCTATGTACCCTCTGGCAGCTCATTCCATATATCGCACGGACTTCTAATGAAATATTGCCTTGTCAACTTTCCCAATTAAATCTTTCCCACTCATCAATTACCCTATTTCATCTGTGTTTCTTGTTCTCCTAACCCTGGATAACAAACTCTGTGCCATTCCACCCCAATTTATTTTCCTCAGATATTATTAAATAACCTCCTGTAAGATCCTGCACTTTCAAGGAATAAAAGTACTAGCCTGCTAACGTTTACCTATTTGCTCAGGTACTGACCTGCAAAACAATCATCTGCAAAGTTTTCACTACACTCGTCAAGCTTACTGCATCCTTCCTGTAGCAGGGTGACAAAACTGAACACAATACTTCAAATGTGGCCTCAACGACATCTTTAACAACCTTGTAACATAAATGCCAATAGGTTAATAATCAATATCGTGGATGAAAGAAGCCAATGTGCAAAAGTCGTGTTTTACGCACCTTTAATCTGGCCTGTGACAGCGCTTTCCTGAGGAAAATAGTTTGTACCCATACTACCTAATCTCGCTGATCTATCAACACTCCCCAGGCCCCATATTTCAGGAATGCACACAACTCACATTTATCTGTGCTCTGTGATTTCATGCGATACGAAGTCCAAGCGTCCACACCAACACTTTCATCAGTTGATCATGGGATGAGGTGAAAGAGATTTAAATGCATCATACATGAACAAGTTATCTATAAATACTGAGCATCATAATCATCAAAAGACCAACCTCCTAATAGTGTCACAATACCCCTCCCATCCTGGGTGGAAACTATAAAACAGAATCTAAAATGGAACTGGCAAAAACCCCCGGTCCGGCAATTGGTTTATCGTAAAACCTGTGGTAAGTCTGTTCATTGGACCATTTTGCAGCCGCTAGGATGTGGTAAAAGTAAAGTAAAGTAAACTAAAGTATAAACTAAAGTATCCTTTATTGTCATTCAGACCTTTCGGTCTGAATGAAATTTCATTCCTGGCAGTCATACATTTAATAAATTAACAAAACACAATAAACACAAATTAACATCCACCACAGTGAGTTCACCAAGCACCTCCTCACTGTGGTGGAAGGTAAAAATCTTAAGTCTTTGTGTCTTCCCTCCTTGCTCTCCCTCTGCGCTGAGGCGATCCAGGCCTCCAATGTTGTGACCCCACCGGGTGATGGTAAGTAAGTCAGTCCCGCGGCTGAATCCGAGCTCCGCGAACGGGCCGGTTCAACTCCGCGGCCCGGGGTGGTTGACGCTGCCGAAGCTGCCGCCCTCCAGTCCAGCGGACGAAGCTGTTGCCGTGGGAGCTCCGGAAAAACAGGTCACCAACCTGTGACCTGCGAGCTCCCGACGATGTTGTCTGCTGGGCCCGTGGCCGAACCTCCGAGGTCGTTCCGCCGGGACACCTCCTCAGTCCCGAGTCAGGCCGTCACCGCCGCCGGAGCCCGCCACAGTCCCGAGTCAGGCCGTCACCGCCGCCGGAGCCCGCCACAGCCCCGAGTCAGGCTGTCATCGCCACTGTAGCCCGCCACAGCCCCAAGTCAGGCCGTCACCGCCGCCGGAGCCCGCCACAGCCCCGAGTCAGGCTGTCATCGCCACTGTAGCCCGCCACAGCCCCGAGTCAGGCCGTCACCGCCGCCGGAGCCCGCCACAGCCCCGAGTCAGGCCGTCACCGCCGCCGGAGGCCAGCCTCGCGCTGGTAAGTCCTGGTTGGCTCCACCTCCGGAGTCTCGGGTCAGTCGCAGTTGGAGGCTGCCAGCTCCGTCATTAGGCCTCAGCGCAGACAGAGACGGGGTATACGACAAATAAAAATTCGCATCCCCTCTGAAGGAAGAGACTAAAAACAAGTTTCTCCCCCCCCCCACACACACACAAACTAACAACTCAAATTAACTGGCTAAAACAGGACAAGGACAACAGAAAAAACAGACGGACTGCAGGCGAGCCGCAGCTGCTAGGGCCACATCGCCGCTGCCGCCTGGTTGAGAGGGACGTCCATTGCCCTCGCTGCCGACGTAGATGCAGCCCTGGTGGAGTGAGATTTTAAAAGTGTCAGTGTCCACTCCTGCACTTGCCAGGACCTCTTTTAACCATCTAGAAATGGTTTGCACTGATACCTTATGAAAAGGTTTTTTGTAAGTTATCAGGACAATAATTCGGAGCCTCAGAGGCTCTTAGTGACCATGATGTATTGTTAAATGTGTGTTACTACACACAACCGTGGGTCCATGGGGTATGCCAAGAACACTAGCTTGAGCCCTGACACCCGCCCTCTGCTCTGTTTGATCAAATCATAAATGAAAAAGGTAATATTATTGGCATATGTACTCATGTTGTCCAGTCGTAATTTGTGTAACGTCTGGACCCATTGCGCTGAGACCAGCGCCATGAGCATGACCACCTTGAGGGCGAGTTTAGATAAAGGCAAGGACAAAGCTGGTGCCCACTGGCGAAGCAGTGTGAGCACCACGCTCACATCCCATATCTCCGTGTACCGGGGACTGGGTGGTATAGAATTAAAAATGCCCTTCATGAACCTAGTTATTAAGGGGTGAGTCCCTACAGAGTGGTGACCCGATCCCAGCACTAAGTATGAGGATAATGCGCTCCTGGCACTATAGCTCAATTTCTGATGATAGTATAGGGTAGATAGAAATTCCAAGACATCCGTGATTCGTGCTGTGTCATACGTTATGTCTGCGAATGAACAGAACATCTCCCACTTCTTAATGTGAGAGATGTACTGTTTTTGAGTACTGTCCCTCCAGGCCGCAGTTATCACATCCACTGTACGTTCTGACAATCTGAGCCCCAGGTATGGTCTCCTCAGAATCTGCAAAGCAATAAATTCATTCGGTCATGTAGTGAATGGTTACTCCCCGTCACTGGGTGAACCAGCAGGTTCCTGCTTTTGGCGACAGACATAAAAGGCTGTGTTATCATTGCCAGGATTAGTGCAAACTGTGTAGGCCAGTCAGGCACTACTAAAATGCCTGTGGCGTTGTCTTGCTTGATTTTTGCCAAGCACCGACTGATGAGGCAAAATGGGGGAAAAGCATACAAAAACATTCCTCCCCAGTGTAGCGAAAACGCGTCTACTGCCACTGCCCCTGGGTCTGGTTCCCATGATAAATATTTGGGTAACTGGTCATTTAGTCTGGATACGAACAAATCAATATCCAGAACGCCATACCGGGCGACAATGTCGTTAAACACTTCATGATTCAACATCCATTCTGTGTTGTCATTGAATTTCCGCGATCTAGTGTCCGCCACCATGTTGTATCTACCTGGTAGGTAGATGGCTGAAACCCAAATGTTCCTTGAAATACACCAGTGCCAGATAAAGTTAGCCAATTTATCACAAGATACAGACTTGATTCCACCCATGTGATTTACATATGCCACCGCTGTAGTGTTGTCAATCTGAAGATGAACATGCACATGCTGCATATTGCTGCAATAAGCCTTCAGCCCATAGAGTACTCCCAACAACTCTAAGTAGTTAATACCATGCTGCTGAAGAATTAATGGACTCCTGCACAATCCACCTACCACCGTAGCTAGAGATGGTATTTGTAGCTCCCCATCCTAAGGCGCTTGCATCGGTTAGTAAGATAACCGATGGTGTATCGACTAAAATTTTTCTGGAGCAATGACGAATATTCGTTACCCACCATTGTAATTCAGCAATGGCCTCTGCTGGCAAGCGCATAGGTCTACCGAAGTGACCTGCATGGAATTTGAGTGCCTGCTCCTTGGCACGTTATAAATTTTGATAGTGCAAAGGCCCGAATCGTACAGCTGGAAAGGCAGACACTAGTTTGCCAATTACACTAGCTACTTGTCTAATTGAAAGCTGCTGCTTAACAATGAGATTGTTACAGGCTTATATTAACTCCGATTGCTTGCCCGAAGGCAGAGTTACAGTCGGTGAATTGAGTTAATGATAAATCCTAGGTAATCAATTACCCTGGTAGGTATCAATTTGGACTTAACTGGATGGATGAGGAACCCCAATCTCTCAAGCATGAGTTTGGTGGCTGAAACAGATGATTCAGCTGATTTCATGGTTTCCCCAATGATTAGAATGTCATCCAAATATGCCATGACAATATGATTCTGAGCTTGAAGTAGCCCCAGGACTGGTTTTAATAGTTTTGTAAATAGTCTGAGATCTGGTCAGCCCATTAGATAATGCTTTAAACTGCCACAATTGTCCCATCCAGTTAAACTTCAAATATCTCCTGTGCTCCCTATGAATGGGTACTGAGTAGTATGCATCTTTAAGATCAATGCATGCCATATAACCTCCTTTAGAAACCAGTTGTATGGCAGTAACAAAGTTATCCATTTTGAAGTGTTTATACTGCACAAAGGTGTTAAGTTCAGTCAAGTCTAGGATGATACGACATCCTCCATCCTTCTTTCGCTTAGTATATACGTTAGATACAAATTGGTGAGGTTCATGAGACACCTCTCAATTACCTCTTTTTTGTGTAAAGTTTAAATGTTAGCTTTCAGCAACATCCAAACTTTCTTGTTGTGAAAACACATATGTGCGGTTTGGTTAATGTTGTGTGGGTGGTAGCGAATTGAGAAGGAACTCAATTTGGAAGCCTTGTATCCTGTGCAATATAAACGGATCTGGTGTGATCCAACTCCATTCATTCAAGAAATGTTACAATCTTCCCCCAACTTGTGCCTGAGTCATGTGTAATGTGTTCCGCAAGGAATTAGATTCACCAACCTCAGATGTTACTGGTGGCATGGTGCTGGTTTCTGCCCCCCAAGACTTGGGGGGTAGGACTGATGGCGGGTGCCCTCCGCGCATCTTTGAAGTGGGCCGGCTTGGGCCTACCTCTAAAAAAGACCTCTGTGCCACTTGTTCGGGTCTCCCACCAGTTCCGGTGTACCACCTGGTGTTGAAGGGAGTGTAGGGGTGCTGCCGGTATGATGAGACCTTGGGTGTAGTCGGTACTTTCATCAGGCGTACCGTCTTTTTTACCTCATTGTCCAGCTCCCGGACCTGCTTTGGCAGATCTTCCCCGAACAGGTATTTGGGTGGTTGGACATTGCTGGCCTTACACAGCACAATGAATTTGGGGTTCAATGCCGGCCAGATAGCAATTTTGCGCAAGCAATTAATTTCAAAGTGTGCATTGCACATTAATGCCATGGCATCCTGCTGTGTATCAGACAGGAGCTCC
The DNA here is from genome assembly GCA_035221665.1 of Okamejei kenojei. Classification (NCBI taxonomy): domain Eukaryota; kingdom Metazoa; phylum Chordata; class Chondrichthyes; order Rajiformes; family Rajidae; genus Okamejei; species Okamejei kenojei. The sequence continues at coordinate 37,236,912 of CM069151.1, read as the reverse complement.
CCATCCACTGACCTGGCAAAGGCCGTAATGCCTGATGTGAGCAATTTAAACATTTTTTGGAGCTTCATCTCCTGGGCTCTGACGCCACCTCCAATGTAACCCCAGATGGAGTGATTTACGGCCGGCACATTCAAAGAGGCACAGTTGGCAGGAGTGCGGTACTTGTTGGTAGTCTCCTCCATTGCCAGATCTTGGAGCTGTTAGGAGGCCAGATAATTGATAGTACTGGCTAGGTCTTCATCCAAGGGTTCCCCTGATAGCGACGGGATGGCAAATTTTGATGCCAATAGTGGCACTTCTGATTCGTGCCCCCGGGTATGCTCACCAGCTATGCCTCCGAACTCCGAGTAAGCTAGATACTGACCCCGTGTGCTCCCCTCCTCAGAGAGGGAGACACTGTGCAGCCCTGTAACAGGTGCCGCTGGCGCGGGCCCCCATGGAGACCCGCGTTGATATAGCTCCCTCCTTTGGAGCATATCATTTTGGAGCAACCTCTCCATGAGGTGCTCCATGTGGGTTCGTCGTCCGCAGACTCTACCCAATGAAGGAGGGGAACCCTCCTGGCCCGACTCATCCGAGTCCACGGGCCTTGCAGACTTCTGTGTGGCCTTCCGCCCCAGCGGGACTGCCACGGTGCTTTCTTCTGTCACCAAGTCTGCTGTCGCCGGCTCCACCACCAGCAACCCAGAAGGCGATATGGACAGCCGCCCACTACCTGCGCTCCCGCGGTCTTCGGTAGCTGGTTTCACCGCGGACCGTCTCTTCACCTTCGACATCTCCAAAGGTTCAAACTTGTCTGTGTGCAAGAATTACAGGACCAAGCCAAAATGACCTCAGAGAAAGTTTAAAACACTTACCTGAGATTTTTAAACTTACCGCTGGAAGGAGCGATGCGCCTGCCAGTCAGTCGTTGCGCAATGCGTTAGATGTAATGAAGCGCATGCGGGCTGATGACCTTCTTCACGTAGTGACTCACGTGACTCCGAAGTAAAATTTACATCACTTACTTGCAATAGCATAATAGAACTGTAAACATGATACACATAGATAATATATAAGCAAAAATGCAATAAATTAACAACCACAATTCTAATGCAAAAAAACAACGTTCTTAGAGCAACCAAAGACAGCCCATAGAAGTGTATAGTGAGACTAGTGTGTCGTGTTCAAGAGCCAGATGGTTGTTTGGAAAAAACTATTATTGAACCTGGTGGTCACAGTTTACAGACACCTATACCTTCTTTCCGATGGTAAGAGTGAATTTGAAGCGTGGCCAGGGTGACGTGTCCTTGATGTTATTGGCTGCATATTTGAGTCAGCACCTCCTCTAGATCCCTTTGATGGTAGAGAGGTCAGTACGTGTGATGGACTGGGCAGTGTCTGGGATTTTGTGTAATCTCCTTTATTCCTGTGTATTCGAGTTGCCAAACCAGGTTTTGGTGCAATCAGTCAACAAACTTTACAATACACTACGAGTATTCGTCAACATACCAAATCTCCTCATTGCTTTGAGGAAGTAGTGGTTTTTATGGGCTTTCTTTGTGATTGCATCAATGTGCTGGGCCCAGGACAGATCTTCAGAGAATGCACACCAGAAAGTTGTTGACTCTCTCTACCACCAACCCATCGATGATAACAGGTTCATAGATCCTCGACTTTTTCCATCTAAAGCTCCATTTCAATCTCCCTCCTAGACTGTCTCGTCCTAACTCATTATTTGTCCGACAAATGTAAATGTATTGTCGGCACATTTAAATACGAACTGTGTCCGGCTACAAAGTCATGGTTATAGAGTGAGTTGAACAAATGAGGAAGGGCTGATGGTGTTGAAACTATAATTGATGATCAACAGCCTGATGTATATATTCTTATTGTTCAAGTGGTCCAGTGCAGACTGGAGATCCACCAACATCACAACCTATGTGGATCTATTGGGGGGGCTAGCGAATTGTAGTAGGGCCAGGTAAACTAGATATACATCATAATCAACTTCTTAAGCAGTTCATCACCATGGACATTAGTGCCGCTGGTCAGTAGTCATTGCAGCATGTCAGCTAACTCATCTTGTGCACCAGTTTTTATTGATACCCTTTTAAAGCAGATGGGAACTTTGGACCTTAGTAATGAGAGGTTGAAGACGAATATGAATTTCTGGGGCTGTGTAAACTCTAATATAGACTCTTCATCTTAGTCCAAAATGGCTAACCCCTTATTCTGAGACTGATACCTCAGGCAAGAAAAATGTTTGCATTGCATCCACCCTGTTGAGATCTGTAAGAATGTTGAAAGTTTCAAAGAGATCACCTCGCATTCTTCTAACCTTGAGAGATAATAGGCCTAGTCAACTCAACATCACCTCATATGGCAAAATTGTCATCCCAGTAATGAGCCAAGTGAATCTTTGATGCATTTCCTCAACAGCAAACATATAATTTTAAATAAACTTTATACAATACTTCAGGTGTGGTCTCACTAAGGGTCTATATAATTGCAGTAAGATATCTTTATTATTGGAATCAAACCCTTTTGAGCTATTTGCAGTAGGGCATCGAGATAAATTAAAAAACATTGCAAAATATATTAAACAATACTCTGCTTTTCAATTTTGTGCATCAATGTGAATTCATATGATATATTCCATCTACTATGTTCTTGCCCACTCATTAGGCCTGTCTATATCCCCTTGAAAAGGAGGTCATCAGCTTTAAAGTGGTTCTTTCGAAATGCAGGCCTTTTTTTCTGTCTTTCACTATCTTTAATTGACTCTCAATTCCCGTTACATGCTGCTTATCATTATTCAACTTGCTATTTTGTACTATTCCCTAGATTTTCCTATTTTTAACTTTCACTTAACCTGAACTTTCCTTTTGCACTCTTTTTTACTCTACTTTAAAAAATCATCTGCAGGCCAGTTATCTGTTCTACTGGGAAATTGATGCTTAGCCGATTTAGCTGGAATATGACCCCAAGGAACATTTCCTTCCCTCACCCTTTTCTCCACTCTTGCATGCACAAGCAACTCTTTGATTTGGTTATCTGTCAATTTGCACATGGCTCAGATAAAAGACCAGAGATTCTTTCTCATGAGAGAATGAATTTCAATTTCAATCCAAGCTCTTTCGCATATTCTTTCGGCAGAACCTCATTCTTAGTCAAATCTGAGAATATCTAGTAAAATCAGTAAAATTGTTCTATTTAACTATCCTGGTTCCATTTTGAAACTCTCAAACTTTGTAAGTTTTGTTTTAATAAATTTCCCCTATTTATATTAAGTTCTCAATAATTTTCTTGGTTTATTGCACTGTGACCACAACTGCATAGATATTCCTCTAGGCTTACTTCTACATTTTCTTCTGTATTCTGGTTCATTTCCTGTTGATAACTCCAACAGTTATTCCTCTATTTTTTAATTTAGTTTTGTAATAAGTAAGAGAGATACCCTATGCATATTGAAAACTTTCCACTGCATTATTATTTTTTCAATATTTAAACGAGTCATCTCATTTCAGAAGTTTAAATCTCTATGATTATTTCTCTTTAGGTTAAAAATTATTTAAAGCATTAAACGACATGCTAAATTGCATCGGTGTGGTGATCTTTGTGAGTTATGAGTGTAGATTTTAAATGCTTAGTGCTTTAGCCAGCTTACCAGATAAAATGCAAGAACTGCCAAGAAGGACAGTAAAGTCCTTCACTGGCCTCTCATTGGGACTGTAGAAGAGTCCATCTTTATCAGACTTCTACCAGTAGGTGATACACAGCTACCAAATGCATGCGTGCAGTGGAAAAATCTCAGACCATCTAAATTCTATCTGAAGATAATGTTTCAGCACAGCATGAGTAGTTCCATGCAGCAGGGACTTGGTGCCCTCTATCAGAATGAAAGCATTTCTCTGCCATCAGAAGCATTCTCACATTTGATTTACAGCCAAATGAGCCAAAATACAGATGTTCATGCTGAGATGGTTTCATCAACTGCTGGGTCATCTGGGCTTATAGTGCCCTCCATAATGTTTTGGACAAAGACCCATCATTTATTTATTTGCCTCTGTACTCCACAATTTGAGATTTGTAATAGAAAAAACCACATGTGGTTAAAGTGCACATTTGTCAGATTTTAATAAAAGCCATTTTTATACATTTTGGTTTCACCATGGAGAAATTACAGCAGTGATATATACGTAGTCTCCCCATTTCAGGGCACCATAATGTTTTGGACAGAGCAATGTCTTCATGTAAATTAAAGTAGTCATATTTAGTATTTTGTTGCATATCCTTTGCGTGCAACGACTGCTTGAATTCTGCGATTCATCGACATCACCAGTTGCTGTGTGTCTTCTCTGGTGATGCATTTGTTTGAACTTGAGCAGATAGGATGTGTCTATACTTCAGAATTCATTATGCTACTACCATCAGCAGTTGTATCATCAATGACAATAAGTGAGCCAGTTCCTTCAGCAGCCATACATGCCCAAGTCATAACACCCCCACTACCGTGTTTCACAGATAAGGTGGTATGCTTTGGATCTTGGGCAGTTCTTTCTCTCCTCCATACTTTGCTCTTGCCATAACTCTGATATAAGTTAATCTTCATCTCATCTGTCCACAAGACCTTTTTCCTGTGGTTGTTTTTTTAAGTACTTCTTGGCAAATTGTAACTTGGCCATCCAATTTTTGCGGGTAACCAGTGGTTTGCATCTTGCAGTGTAGCCTCTGTATTTCTGTTCCTGAAGTCTTCTGCGGTCAGTGGTCATTGACAAATCCACACCTGAAACCCGACGAGTGTTTCTGATCTGTCGGACAGATTTTTGGGGATGTTACTTTATTATGGAGATAATTCTTCTGTCATCAGCTGTGGAGGCCTTCATTGGCCTGCCAATCCCTTTGAGATTAGTAAGATCACTTTCTTCTTAATGATGTTCCAAACAGTTGATTTTGGTAAGCCTAAAGTTTGGCTGATGTCTCCAACAGTTTTATTCTTGTTTCACAGTCTCATAATGACTTCTTTGACTTTCATTGGCACAACTTTGGTCCTCATGTGGTTAAACAGCAATAAAAGTTTCCAAATGTGATGGAAAGACTGGTGGAAAGATGAGGTGCTGAGAGCTCTCTTATACCTGCATTAAGGAGGCATTTAAACATCCCCGAGCAATTACAAACACCTGTGAAGCCATGTGTCCCGAACATTATGGTGCTCTGAAATAGGGGGGGGGGGGGGGGGGGGGGAATTATGTATAAACACAGCTGTAATTTCTACATGATGAAATCAAAATATATAAAAATACCCTTTAATAAAATCAGCCAATGTGCACTTTAAGCACATGTGATTATTTCTATTATAACAATTTCAAATTGCGGAGTACAGAAGCAAATAAATAAATGATGGGTCTTTGTCCCAAACATTATGGAGGGCACTGCAGCTGCTCATAGACAACCTTCAATTTCATCTACAGTTTCACCGTCTGTAATGGAGTAATGGAGTTCCAGTATGATCACTGCAGCTAGCTTTCCAGTTGCCTGCTTCTCCCATTAGGGAGCACCATGTAGTGCAAACAAATAAACTGTCGTCAAAGGTGCATAAGTTCCTGTTATCATTGTAGAATTTGTAAATTCCAATTTCCTTTGGAGAGCATGTGTTTCTGTTAAATTATATCCTCTGGGCCATCAGCCTTGCTAAATAAGTTAGAATGATGATCTGCAAGGATGGAACACAACATCGTAATGCAGTACATTGCATACTGTCCTCATTCAATGTTGTGTGTGAGCTTAGCTGTATCAGGATGGTATGCTTGCAGTGATTATATTGATGACAGGGTTAAGTTTAAGTTCATTCACCTTCCCAGCTTACTGATTGTGAAAAAGTAAAAGGCAATAAGAGCAGAAATCTTCTCTTTGTCAGTACAGGCTTATGAAGTATCATTGGGTGTCTAAGTAAAGAGGTGACAGATGATTCATTTTAAAACGACTAATTTAAGAAATGCTGTTTTGAAGTTCAAAGCCAAGACAAGCAAATGTGATAAGTAACTTAACAGTGAGTGGGACGGACTGGTGTTTTGTAACCAACCGAAACTCCAGGATGGTATATGGCCTTCCTTGTGCCAGGGTTAAGAATGTCTTGGAGAAGGTAAGGGACATTCTGAAGAGGGGCCAGGGGTTGTGATTGGTGAGCAACCAGAGGTCGAAGTCTATATTGGTAGTAATGACATAGGTAATGAGAGACGAGTTAGGTGGAAAGTTGAGAAGCTGGACCTCAAAGGTTGTAATCTCAGGATTACTTCCACTGCCATATGATAATGAGTATAGAAATAGAAAAATAGAACAGATGAATGAGTGGCTAAAGAGGTGGAACAGGAAGGAGGACTTCAAGTTTCTAACATCATTAGGATCTCTTTTGTGGCATGGGTGGCCAGTGCAAGAAGAACAGGTTGCACCTGAACTGGAGGGGAACCAATATTCTTGCAGGGTGGTTTGCTGGTACCATTTAAGAGGGTTGGAATTAGCATGTCAGAGCACTGGGACCCAGTACAGCAGGTAGAGGTTGACTTGTATGTAAACAATAGCAAGTCCAGTGAAAAGAGAAGGCAGAGTCTAGAGTGGAGGTATGAGAGATAATGTAGCTATACTGAAGGAGAATATCCTAGAGGAGTCAGCCAAAGAGGCTGTAAGGGAAGAATATATGAATAAGAAGGAGTGGTCACTTTGATGAGGTTATCCTGTAGTCCTCCCAAGAGTCACTGGATGCAATCGAAAGGGGTTTTAACTTTTCAAATATTTACTTGGATTAGTAGGTTTACATGGAGAATAATTTGTAAATGCATTTGAGAAAGTTTTCTGAAGTAGTATGTGGAGGATTCTATTAGTGTGGAGGTTGTACCAAAAGAATGAGTATGGGTAACTGATTGAAATGATTGTTAAGGAACCCTTTGGAAATAGTGACCTTAATTCAGTAAGGCAGACATGATAAAAGATTGGTCCTTCAGTTAGGAAGATGATTTTTAATAACGATAGGTCCTGGGAGAGGTAGATTGGGAGCAGTTGCTGTGGGAATAACACCTGTTTGTTTGAAAATCTCGGGGAACATAAGTAAGTTTGCAGATGACACAAACAATTACAGAGTTGTAGATCATGAGGAAGGTTGTCAAACACGGCAGAATATTGAAAAGTTGAGAATATCGCTGATGCCATTTAATACAGACAGGCATGAAATATTGCTCGTTGGGAGGTCAGACCATAGGCAATACATGAGGAGCATCGATGTACAGAGGGATTTTGAGGTTCCATAGCTCAATCTGCCTTTATCATTCATTGATCTTCTGTTGTTTCTGATGCATCAACAAAAACATAAATGTAAATGGATAAATTAGTAGGTTTGCATCAACACGAAAATGAGTGGACATGAGGATGGCTGTTTAAAGTATACAGCATAATATTAGAACAGCTACAGAAATGGGCAGAAAAACAGCAGCAGGAGTTTAATCGGAGCAAGTATGAGATGTTACAATTTGGGAGGTCGAAAGTAAGGGGAAAGTATAGAGTTAATGGCAAGACCTTTCGCAGCATTGGCATACAGATGAAACTTGGAACCCAAACCCTGAGCTCCCTAAAAGTTGAAGAAACGCAGATAAAGTGGTAAAGAATGCATATGGCATGCTTGCTTTCAGTGGTTGAGGCACTTAGTTTAAGAGTCAGGTAGTCATGTTGCCACTTTATAGGACTTTGGTTAGGCCACATTTGTAGGATTGTGTGCAGTTCTAACATCCCCCTGACATGATGGATGTAAAGGCTTTAGAAAAGATTCAGAAGAGGTTTGATAGAATGCTCTGTGGATTAGAGAACATTAGGTTGAACAAACTTGGAATTTTTTTCTAGAATTTCAGAGGTTGAGGGGAGACATAATAGAATATATAGGGTAGAGAGGCTGAACCTTTTTCCAAGACAATACATGTCATAGACTAAGGGCATAGCTTTAAGAGAGATGTGGGGGCAAGTTAATTTTACATAGAGAGTAGTTGGCACCTGGAATGTGCTGCAAGAGGCAGGCAGATGCATTAGGGGCATTTTAAGAGGTTTTTCGATGGAATGCAGGGAATAGAGTGGGGTGGGTAATTGCAACCTTCACGTGGTCCACCCTGTTTCGACTAATGCAATCAACACGACGTGCACAAACAAATAGATCAAATAGAATAAGTTGACCTACAACTTTAGGCTGTGCACGCCATACGCAAGACGAAGAGGAAGAAGGGAATAGAGGGATACGGATCACGAGTAGGCAGTGGAGATTCATTTAACTTGGCATCATCATGTTCAACACAGGTTCAATGGGCTGAACAATTCTAAGTTTTACTTTCTATGTGCAATTTTGGTTGCCCCGTTGCCGGAAAGATGTAGATGATTTGGAGAGGGAGCAAGAGATGTTCACAAGGATGTTGCCTTTTTTTTAAGAGTGTATAAACACAGATTTGACAAATTTGGATAGTTTTCTCTTGAGTATCGGTAGCATACGAGGAGACCTGGAAGAAGTTTACAAAATTATGAAATTTCTGTAGAGATTCAGTCTTTTTCCCAGATGAAAATGTCAAATATCTGGCAGAGTTTACTCTAGTTTGGTTTAGATACAGCACGGAAACAGGCCCTTCAGCCCATCGGGTCCTCGCTGATCAGTGATCCACAGACACTAATGATGTCCTACACACATTCGGGTCAATATACAAGGTTTTAAGAAGCCAACTTCCCTACAAACCTGTACGTCTTTGGAGTGTGGGAGGAAACCGGAGCACCCAGAGAAAACCCACGCAGGTCATGGGGAGAATGTAAACTCCATACAGACAATGCCAGTAGTCAGGATTGAATGCGTGTCTCCGGCACAGTAAATTAGCAACTCTACTGCTGCGCCACCATGCCGCCCAATTAGATTTAAGGTGAGAAGGCAAAAGTTTAAAGATTTGTGATGCACAGAGAATGGTGTGTGCCTGGAATAAGTTGCCAGAGGGGGTGGAAGCAGATATCACAGCACCAGTTAAAAGGCATTTAGACAAGCATATGAATAACAGGGCTGGAGAGATATAAACCTGATGGCAGCTATTATAGCCATGTAGGTCATGTTGCTGTTGTATAAGATGTTGGTGAGGCTGCTTTTAGAGTAGTGTGTTCAGTTTTGGGCACCATGTTGTGGGGAAGATGTCAAGCTGGAAAGGGTGCAGAGAAGATTTATGAGGATGTTGCTAGGACTCAAGGGCCTGATGTATAGGGAGAGGTTGAGCAGGCTTGGACTCTATTCCTTGGAGCATAAGAGGATGAGGGGTGATCTTATAGAGGTGTACAAAATCATGAGAGGAACAGATCGGGTAGACACAAAGAGTTTCTTGCCCAGTAGGGGAATTGAGAACCAGAGGACATAGATTTAAGGTGAGGGGGGGAAAGATTCAATACGAACCTGTGGGATAACGTTTTCACACAAAAAGTGGTGGGTGTATGGAACGAGCTGCTGGAGGAGGTAGTTGAGGCAGATACTATCGCAATGTTAAAGAAACATTTTGACAGACAGATGGATAGGACAGGTTTAGAGGGATATGGGCCAAACACTGGCAGGTGGGACTAGTTGGCCGGTGTGGGCAGGTTAGGACAATCAACCTGTTTCCACGCTGTAAAACACCATGGCTCTATGACTCTATCAGAATATTTACATGATTCACTAATTACAATATTGTCATCCCTGTCCACGATGCACTCCAGCCCCTGGTATGCCCACTGGTGTCAGAAGGCCTTCCAGGAGCTCGTGGACAAAGCACGTTCCCTCTCCACAAATGCCAGAACATGGATGTATCCTCCAAAGAGGGGCAGGCAGTTGGTTTGGGCAGACCCCTGAAAGCCAGCTGCATAGAACTATGAATAGCTACCTTGGCATGGCCCCCTCACAGACTTGCACACCCTATTACTCTGCATCGGGTGCCCAAAGATCAGGAACACGAGGCTGAAGTGCAACAAGAACTTAAAGAGAGCACCTTCAAGTTCTCAAATAGAGGTGCAACCCCTCACTGTCCACGTACACATGAAATACAGACTCCTACAGGCCACAAAATTGACAAGCGTCCTGGGAATTTATCGAATCTTTAAACAACCTTATAATTCTGTTGTGCAGAGAACACCACTGGGAACCCCGCTCACCAACAGATGGCAGAACAGATTGTCACAGTGTATCCAGACAGAAGACAACAGTAAAAAAGGGGAGAGTTTGCAGGAGTAGCTGAAAAGATATGTCTTTGTGTGGCGTGGAACAGCTTGCACGACTTCTCAAAGATGGCACATGTTGTCAGGAACTGGCTCCTGGTAAGGTCTAAATCTGATGGGCAATTGTAGTCGCGCAGGGGTCAACCCAGTTAATTTCCCTACACTCATAAGCCCACTCTACACCCATTGTAATGAGATGACCAGAGACTTTGGTCACGAGCAATAGTGCCAAGCAGCTCACTCGTTCCTCATCTTCATTCCTCAACTGGGAGATTAAATGGCCTGTCCCACTTAGGCAATTTTTCAGGTGACTGCCGGCGACTGTCAAGTTTCTGGTAGTCGCCTGCGAAACCTGCAACTGGAACGCCGACTGTCAGAGTGGAACACACACACATCACTTCCTTCACCAGCCCGTTAAGCAGGCGGGGGACAGGGCAAGCGGGGGGGAGCGTGTCTGAGTGAAACTCACACAGTGCAAAGGCAAGGTGAGACAGACACACATGTACGGTACGTCCTTTAAAGGAGAGGGAGAGGGGAAGGGGGGAGAAGGAGGGAGAAGGAGAAGGACAACTTTTAAAAAGCCAGACAACTTTTATGAAGCCAGAGATACACGTCTGTGAAGCTTGGTGGACATTTAACATTACCGGACGGTAACTACAGCTTATGTTTTTTTCCCCAGTGTACGGTAAGTCCTTTAAAAGAAGGGGGGAGAAGGAGTGGAGACAACTGTTAAGAAGCCAGAGATACGCGGCTGTGAAGCTCGGCGGACATTAACATTACCGGTCGGTTATCTGTGGTTCTGAAAGCTACTGCTTATGTTTTTTTCCCCCAATGAGCCAATTAAATTCACCGGTCAGCACCGGCTACAACCTACAAGAACCTCCGAGAACTTTCAACTTCCTGGCAACCCACTAGGACCTCCTGGCGATCCACCTACGGCACGAGAATTCTCGCTACTCTCCGTGGCGGCTTCATTCTAGACTCCGCAAATTTTTCAACATGTTGAAAAATTCGCAGCGACCATAATGAGGCCACGACTAGTTCCCAGAATGCGGGAACTCCACACGACCATGAAGGCGACTCCCCGGCAACTACCCGTGAGCATGTGGCAACAATGTGGTGACTGCATAGTCTCTTGCAGTTGCCTAAGTGGGACAGGCCCATAAGAACCTCAGCAGAGAGCAGGGGATTCCTCTGCCCCCAGAAGAAATCCACCAGGTTCTTCTGGATCTTGGTGGCTGAGGCTGGGGGCAAGACCAAAGAGACCAACTTTGGTATTTCAGGAGCATGGAAGTCACCAGTTGGTTCATGATCAGTGCCCTAACGGAATATACTTGGAGCAGTCCCTACTAGCGCCTGAGCTGGGTGGCTAGCCTTCCTCAGTGGGGTTCAGACTCCCAAAATAATTTGGAACATTTCTTCCAATCCATAGAAACAAAGAAAATAAGAGGCAGGAGGAGGCCATTCGGCCCTTCGAGCCAGCACCGCCATTCATTGTGATCATGGGTGATCGTCCACTATCAATAACCCGTGCCTGCCTTCTCCCCATATCCCTTGACTCCACTAGCCCCTAGAGCTCTATCTAACTCTCTCTTAAATCCATCCAGTGATTTGGCCTCCACTGCCCTCAGTGGCAGGGAATTCCATAAATTCACAACTCTTTGGGTGAAAAAGCTGTTTCTCACCTCAGTCTCTGTGGCCCCTGGTTCTGGACTTGCCCAATATTGGGAACATTTTTGCTGCATCTAGCTTGTCCAGTCCTTTTATAATTTTATATGTTTCTATAAGATCCACAGGTGTAAAGACCTGCTGGCACTCATGCATCCACTGCAGATTAACAGGATCTATGACCATGAGGAGCACATTGTGGCACATGGTAATGGGGGCTAGAATGCTGACATGGATAGAAAATTGGTTGGCAGACAGGAAACAAAGAGTAGGGATTAACGAGTCCTTTTCAGAATGGCAGGCAGTGACTAGTGGGGTACCGCAAGGCTCGGTGTTGGGACCGCAGCTATTTACAATATACATCAATGATTTAGATGAAGGGATTCAAAGTAACTAGCAAATTTGCAGATGACACAAAGGTGGGTGGCAGTGTGAGCTATGAGGAGGATGCTATGAGAATGCAGGGTGACTTGGACAGGTTGGGTGAGTGGGCAGATGCATGGCAGATGCAGTTTAATGTGAATAAATGTGAGGTTATCCACTTTGGTAGCAAAAACAGGAAGGCAGATTACTATCTAAATGGTGTCAAGTTTGGAAAAGGGGAAGTACAACGGGATCTGGGGGTCCTTGTTCATCAGTCAATGAAAGTAATCATGCAGGTACAGCAGACAGTGAATAAAGCGAATGGCATTTGACCTTTATAACAAGAGGAATCGAATATAGGAGCAAAGAGGTCCTTCTGCAGTTGTACAGAGCCCTAGTGAGACCACACCTGAAGTATTGTGTGCAGTTTTGGTCCCCTAATTTGAGGAAGGACATTCTTGCTATTGAGGTAGTACGGCGTAGATTTACAAGGTTAATTCCCGGGATGGCGGGATTGTCATGTGCTGAGAGAATGGAGTGGCTGGGCTTGTGTACTCTGGAGTTTAGAAGGATGAGAGGGGATCTTATTGAAACATATAAGATTATTAAGGGTTTGGACACGCTAGAGGCAGGAAACATATTCCCGATGTTGGGGGAGTCCAGAACCAGGGGCCACAGTTTAAGAATAAGGGTAAGCCACTTAGAACGGAGACGAGGAAACACTTTTTCTCACAGAGAGTTGCGAGTCTGTGGAATTCTCTACCCAAGAGGGCAGTTGAGGCCGGTGGAGGCTGGTTCTCTGGATAATTTCAAGAGAGAGCTAGATAGGGCTCTTAAAGATATTGGAGTCAGGGGATATGTGGAGAAAGCAGGTACTGATTGGGGATGAGCTCCCATGATCACATTGAATGGCGGTATTGGCTCGAAGGGCAAATGGCCTACTCCGCACGTATTGTCTATTGTCTATTGTTATCAGATTTGATTGGATAGCATGCAAAACAAACCTTTTCACTGTACCTTAGCACAAGTGACAATAATAAATCTAAGCCTAAACCTAAAAAAAAAGACAAGAGCTAATGTTGTCCACTTGTGCAAACATGGATAGGAAAGATGTTGAAGATACTAGAAACATAGAAACATAGAAATTAGGTGCAGGAGTAGGCCATTCAGCCCTTCGAGCCTGCACCGCCATTCAATATGATCATGGCTGATCATCCAACTCAGTATCCCGTACCTGCCTTCTCTCCATACCCTCTGATCCCCTTAGCCACAAGGGCCACATCCAACTCACTCTTAAATATAGCCAATGAACTGGCCTCAACTACCCTCTGTGGCAGAGAGTTCCAGAGACTCACCACTCTCTGTGTGAAAAAGGTCTTTCTCATCTCGGTCTTAAAGGATTTCCCCCTTATCCTTAAGCTGTGACCCCTTGTCCTGGACTTCCCCAACATCGGGAACAATCTTCCTGCATCTAGCCTGTCCAACCCCTTAAGAATTTTGTAAGTTTCTATAAGATCCCCTCTCAATCTCCTAAATTCCAGAGAGTATAAACCGGGTCTATCCAGTCTTTCTTCATAAGACAGTCCTGACATCCCAGGAATCAGTCTGGTGAACCTTCTCTGGAGACCAAATCTGAGGAAGGACATTATTTGGAATACTGAGGAACAATATTTGTGTTACCGTGGAAAGATAGGGTCTGGTATGGGGGACGATTGCACAGTTTTGAGGAGGGGAGATCATCTCTCACAAATTTGATTGGATTTTGACGCAGTAATCAAGAAGCTCAATAAAGGCAGGGCTATAGTTATTGTTGATATGGGCTAAAGGCCTTTTAATGGTAATGCATGGTAGGCTGGTGAAAATGGTATTCGGAATAAGAGAAGAAGAGCTCTGACCGTGGGACCTGTGAACTTTAACACTGTGAAGCCCGCGGTCTCCGGTAAGAAGTGGCCGATTCGGGAGCTCCATGCAGGTGTTGCAATCCGTCCCGAAGCTGGGTTTCGATCATCCTGACGAGAGGGCCTGGGCATCGGACCATCGGCAGCGGCGAAAAGCGGTGAGGATTCACGGGCCCGACCACGGTGAACAAAGAGGAAGATGACTGAACTTTATTGCCTTCCATCACAGTGAGGAATGTTGATTCCACTGTGGTGGATGTTTACGTTAAATTTTATTTTATGTGTGTATTGTGTTCTTTTCACTGACTATGGTTGTATGGCAACTCAAATTTTACTGTACCTTAGTTGGTTAAGTGACAATAAATGCACACTTGAAATTGAACTTGAGTATAAGAGGAATTAGTATTGGATTATTATTGTCATGTGTACTGAGGTACAATGAAAAGCTTCTATTTCTGTACTATCTAATTAAATCAGATATTACATGAATATAATCGAGCCATACACATGTACAAGTACAGCAAAGTGAAAAATACCAGAATGCAGAATACAGTTTTGCAGTGTTACAGCTTCACAGTTCCAGAGAAAAAGTCCAATAACTGCAAGAGGTAGGGTGTAAGATTGGTACGGTTAATCCTGGCCAGATTGGAGAGGCTATGACTAAAATTGAGTAAAGGCTTCAGGGCTGCTGGGCCATTTGGTCAATTTGAAAGTGCTCTCTGTGGAACTGGGACAAGCTGCAGAGTGGTGCCAGTTTGTCTAGAGCCTAGATCCAAGCTGCACGAAGGGAATGGGAATATCTGCAGACCCTGACAATTTGGTGCAAAATGCATAGAAAGGATTGGATGAATGGAAACCAGACCTACACCTTGTAAATAATGTTGCAAAGCTTTGCTTTACTGAATGTTGATTGGATGAAGTATTGAGCCGTGTCTGGTTTCCTTGCACATCAGTGCATGTGTTACGATGTTCGCTTTCTCCGAGAAACACTGTTTGAATACAATGTATTTGCCACTGTATTATTGGGTTAGGGAAATGTCTGTTATGTATGGGGTTAATCGATACCTGTAATTGGATTGTAAAGAGACCACCCCCATGTGATTCGGCCTCTTGAGGTCTGGGGACCAATAAAAGTCCGCTGCCACGAGGTCCTGTGTCGATCTTCTGGGAGAGCACTTGGGACTGCGTGACCTTCTGGAGTGTCTGTTTGAGCGAGGCCTCGAGTGCTTGATCAGGCAGATATGAGGATCGAAGTCGCGGTGGTTAGGTATAGTAGTTGTGTAATAATATTTTTATTAGAAGTAATTTATCATAACAACGGTATAACAACTTTTCAAATACACAACCAACTTATTTCAATAAGTATATGAATGTTACAAATAATTCTTATAAACTTTTATTTTTTTAGAAAGTAGAAAAAGAAAAGAATAGATTTTAATCAATAAGAATAGTGATTAAATAATAATTTTGATTATATAGGAAGAGAAAGAGAAGAGAGAGAAAAAAATATGTATATATTCTTGTTATATATATTTAATTAAAACAAAGTATTATATACATATAAATAAAATAGATTATAGTATACATCTTAATAGTGAATAACACAATTTCAAATAGCGATATCAATAGAGACATGTATACAAATCAAAAAAAAAAGTTATTTTCATCTAATCCTGCCGGGTACCCATTGAGTTGTGATGCCAAGAACAGCTACCCCTTCAAATATTCTGTATATGGAGACCATATCTGTTCAAAGAGTTCGTATTTCTCCATTAGGACAAATCTGATTCTTTCCAAATGCAACGTCTCCAACATTTCCACTGTCCACATTTTAATTGTGGGGGATAATGTTCCCTTCCAAAATTTCAGTATTAATTTTTTCCCTGTTATCAAACAATAATCCAAGAAATTTCTTTGGTTTACTGTTAATATTAGATTTGAATCCGGAACTCCTAATATTATTAATTTTGGATCCGGGTCCAGTTTAATTTTAAGAACTTCAGAGATAACTCTAAAGATTTCTGTCCAATAATAATTGAGTTTTATACATGTTACAAAACTATGTGTTAAATTAGCTTCCAAGTTCTGACATTTATCACAAATAGGAGAAATGTTAGGATAAATTCTGTTTAATTTCGTTTTTGAATAATGTAATCTGTGTAATACCTTGAATTGTATCAATATATGTTTAGCATTTAATGAGCAACGATGTATACGTTGTAGACTTTCTTCCCAAACTTCCTTCGTTATAGATAAACCTATTTCATTTTCCCATGTTTGTCGATATATTTCCGGTTGGGATTTCCCTATCCAAAATAGTATTGTATATATACGCTATTAATTTTTCTGTATTTGGGTGTTTATTAAATAATTCATCTAATAATCCTGGTTTTCTATTTTTATAGTCTTGCGTATTTGACTGAATATAGTTTCTAATTTGTAAATACCTAAATATGTTATTTGACTGCAATCCATAGATATCCTGTAACTCTTGAAATGAAAGAAATTGTCCTTTCTTGTAAAGGTGTTCTATCCTTTTAATTCCTAAATCATTCCAGTGTCTAAACCCCTTGTCCAATACAGAGAGCCTAAACAAGGGATTATTCATAATTTGCAAACAAAGTGACAAATTATCCATATGTAGGGTCTTAACTATTTGTTTCCAAATACGTCTATTGCTATGAATTATAGGGTTGTCACCATACGTTTTTTTTGTACTTCTCTTAGTGCAAAAAGAATCGAACCTACATCAAAAAGCAAAGTCTTCCTTTTCCATCTTTAGCCAGCTTGGTTCATGATCTAAATTTACCAACCAAAAATTCATATTCTTAATCTGAACTGCCCAGAAATAATATAAGAAATTTGGTAGTGCTAGTCCACCATTTATTTTAGATTTACATAGATGTTTTTTACTTATTCGATGGTTTTTATAGTCCCAAATAAAACTATTAACCAAAGTATCTTTTTAAAAAAAAACATTTTAGGGAGATATGAAGGGATAGCTTGAAATAAATATAACAATTGTGGTAAAAAAATCATTTTTATAGCATTTATTCTACCGATCATTGATATAGGTAGTGTTTTCCAATATGAATTTTTTGTTTTTGTTTATTTAATAATTGATGGTAATTATATTTAAATAGACAGTTATAGGACTTAGATACATTAATTCTTAGATATTTGAGTTTGTCCGTGACTATTTTAAGTGGGAATTGTTCTAATATATTTAATTTTATTCCAGTTATAGGCATAATTTCACTTTTATTCCAATTAATTCTATACCCAGAAAATGTACTAAACGTAGTTATAACATTAAATAGATTGGGAATACTAATCTCCGGTTTTGTAATATAAATTAAGATGTCATCTGCGTATAGAGATATTTTATTCGTTGTAGTTTTGGTATTATATCCATATATTTCTGGTTCTGATCTAATCATTTCGGCTAATGGTTCTATTACCAGAGCAAATAGTAATGGTGTGAACGGGCATCCTTGTTTACAACCCCTAGAGAGATTACATTTTGCTGATTAGCATTTGATTTGTTAATATTCTTGCAGTTGGATTCGAGTATATGATTTTTACCCATTTGGAAAATCTATCCCCCAGTTGAAATTTCTGCATTATTTTAAATAAATATGGCCATTCAACCTGGTCAAATGCTTTTTCGGCATCTAAGGATATGACAGCTAGTTCAATATCATTCACTCTTTTTGAGTACATGACATTGAATAGACGTCTCAGATTATAGGATGAATAGCGTTTTGGAATAAAACCTGTTTGGTCATGATGTATTAATTTATTAATCACTAAACTTAGCCTCCGAGATAAAATTTTAGTTAGTATTTTTGATCAGTATTTAAAAGAGCTATTGCTCTGTATGATCTAGGGTCTTCCAAATCTTTATCAGCTTTAGGGATAAGTGTAATTGTAGATTCATTTAATGATTCTGGTAACTTTCCTTGTTCATAAGCATATTTATATATTGTATGTAAGCGTGGAGAGATCAGATCATGAAATTTCTTATAAAATTCAACACTTAAGCCATCAGGGCCTGCGGCTTTTCCGTTATTTAATGATCCAATTGATTCTTCAATATCTTTTACTGATATATCAGCATTTAACAAGTCTCTACCTTCCTGATCTAAACTGTTAATATGACATTCTTGTAGGAATGTTTCCATTCCATCTGATTGACCTGCTAGTGCAGATGAGTAAAGATTTTGATAATATTGTAAAAATGTATCATTGATATCTTTTGGTAAAGTCAATATTTCTCCTTGTTCAGATCTAATTTTATGTATCATTTTCTCCTCATCTAATTTTCTAAGCTGGCGTGCCAGTAATTTTTGAGGTTTATCCCCAAATTCAAAGTGTACTTGTTTAGTCTGTTGAAAAAGTTTAATAATCTGATTTGAGTATATTTTATTTAGCTTATAGTTTAATGATGCAATTTTATTACTTAGCCCCTTTGAAGGGGATATTGCATTTTCAATATCTAATTGTTTTATTTCATTTTCCAACTTTTGTTAAGTCTTTCGATTTTCCTTATTAAAGTATGCGTGTGCTGATATTATCGCACCACGCATAAATGCTTTAAATGTATCCCAAAGCAGTGATGGTGAAATTCCAGGTTTGTCATTAGTTTCAAAAAATAATTTAATCTGTTTTACCAAGTAATCATAACAAGCCCTATCCTTTAATATTTGGGGGTTAAGTCTCCAGTTAGAGGTTTTAATAGTTATGTCTTTTAATTTTATCTTAAATGTTAATGGAGCGTGATCCGAGATAATAATATTATGATATTCTGAGTCATATGTAAATGGGATTAGTTTTGAATCTATTAAAAAATAGTCTATCCTTGAGTAGGTTCCAAATACAGGGGAAAAGAATGAATATTCTCGACCAGATGGGTTATGTGTTCTCCAGATATCCTTAACGTTTGCTGTGTTAATAAAATAATTTATAGCTTATAACTTAGAAGTGGTTTTCCTTTTAATTGATGATCTATCTAAATAATTATCTAAGGTACAATTAAAATCACCTCCAATTATTAGATTATGTTGAGTGGATATAGGGATATTGTTAAATATTTTCTTGAAGAATAATGGATTATCAAAAGTAGGACCATATATATTCATAAGGATTACTTTTTTAGAATATAATAATTCACCTGTAATTATTATATATCTACCCTCAACATCTTCTATTATTGAGCTTTGTTTAAAAGGTATACCTTTACGAATAATTATTGCTACCCCTCTAGACCTATGTGTAAATGAAGAGTAATATAATTTGGAAATCCATTTTGCTGTTAATCTCTACTGCGCGTCTGTTTTAAGGTGTGTCTCTTGGAGAAAAATAATATCAGATTTCAATCTATTTAATTGAGCTAAAACCTTACCTCTTTTAATTGGTTTGTTAAATCCCTTAACATTCCAACTACAGAAGGTGATTCCATCACCCCCAATCGTAGTGTTTATGTCATACATTTTATTATTAAGGTGGTTTATAATGGAGTAGATGTCTCAGCTCATCTAACCCAATCCTATACCCAAACATCAGATCGATGAAATTTAATATCTGTGACATTTTCTTATACACACATCTCCTTGAACTAACTATATAATACCAATCATACTTAAATCCATATAGTATATAATATGAAATAAAATACATAATATAAAATTAATAATAAAAAATGTGAGTAAAGTAAGTGATGTTAATAAAGTGTAAGGGGGAAAAAAAAGTGACTACAACTATAGTTAGTGCAGTTAGTATTGGTGTAAGCCACACTAGCGTGGCTACTAATCTACGGACTTCCGTGAAAAAAAAAAGATGTTAATAATTCCAGCTCCGTTTTTGCCTTAAGGGCTATATATGTCGGGGTGGGGTATTAAATTTATATACTTAATAATTAATAATACTACTAATATCAAATATAGTTAGTGTCGTAGCACTATATTAGGAGAGCTAACATACATTTTTGAGGGGTAGTTAATACAAAACTATATTTATTAATAATCCATCCATCCCTCCTTGACTCCAAGATAGAGTCCATGTCCATTGTTCCTCCTCCTTCCCTGCGGATCCTCCTTCAGTGTGAATCCTCCTCTTTTTCTGTGGGTGGACAGTATCATCAGATAAGTGATCAATAATCAGTATCATCAGGTAAGTGATCAATAATATTCAGTGTCCTTCATCTTCATCTGCTTCTTCCTCTACATCTTCCTCTTCCAGTTTCTTCTGAATATCTCGAGCGAATTCAAGAGCTTCTGTATGTTTGGTGAAGTGGTGCTCCTTGTTATCATAAGTTACCCTTAATGTTGCCGGGTACATCAGGCCATATCTCAGATTCTTTATGTTCCTCAGGATACCTCTTGTTTCTGTAAATAAAGATCTTCTCTTTGCCACTTCCGCAGGGTAATCTCTAAAAATACTGATGTTGTCTCCCTCATATTTGAGATTTTTCTTATGTATTATTATCTTCATTATATCTTCAAAAACATGATCGTAAGCCACCTTCACAATCATCTGTCTTGGGGGAGCATCCCTCCTAGGGGTACGTCTCAATGCCCTGTGTGCTCGGCCCAGCAGAGGTTCTTGGTCCAAGTTCAGAATATCTTTTAAAAGTTTTGCAGCAAATTTTCGAGGGTCTTGATTTCCTTCTCGGCCTTCACTCAACCCAACAATACGCAGATTCTTACGCCTTTGACGTCCCTCCAAGTCAATGCATTTCTCAGTTATTTTGTGTAATAATTCTGATAAACGCTTGTTCTCGGCAAGACGCTTCTCGGCTGATTCAGTCAGTTCTTTTATTGCGTCATTTTGTTGGTTAAGTGAAGTTATAATAGGTTCTAACTTGGTTTCCAGCAGCACCTCCATCTCACCAGTTTTACGGTTTACATCATCCATCTGTTGTTGCAAATCAGTACCCGCTTTATCTTTCCATTTGTCCATCATAGTCTTTACAGCGGCTATAACTTCCTTTTTGGACTCTTCTTTCAAATTCTCATGATACGCCAAAATATCAGCTCTTAAAGTCTTTATATTCTTTTTTCATATCCTTAAGCATTTGTTTCAGCTCACCCATAATGATTTTTTTGAGGTCGTCCATCTTTAAAATATCTTCCTGGGAGCCACTCAAACTCGAGCCCGAGGCTCCAGTGAGGCCTACTTCCCTTTTCACAGGCTTTTTCCCTTGGTGGGGGGAGGGAGCAATGCATCTTAGTAAAGTCGCGCGCTTGATGACGTCACGCAACCTTTTTAACGCTACCGGAGCCGTTCACAACCGCTCTCCTCTGGTGAGTAGCTTCAGTTAACCCCTTTTACCCCCGTTTTTAATACAATTTTAGTTGAGCTGAATGGCGCGAGTTCCACTCACTCCATAGCGCCACCGGAAGTCAGGTATGTAGTTGAATTGTAATTGTGTTTTGTCAAAATTAAGATTGTTTGCGTAAGTGCTTGAATCAGTGGTTTTTACTGAAACTAGGCTGGGGGGAAGCTTAGAATGAACAATTTACATTGGAAGCTTGTCCGGGATCTCTATAGACCCCGAAACACAAGTTTGTGATCAAGGGTGTTGAGCTGTTTCGATCGCGAGTGCAGAAATCGGGCCCACTGTTCGGTTTTCACATTGGTTTTCTGCACTTTGTTAGTAGGAGCGGATCGATCATTCGGGCTTGGGAAAAGGTCTAATCGAGATCATTAGAATAGAGTCTAGCAAGCATGGGGGGGGGGGGGGTTCACCCTTCATTGGGCGAGGGGTGGCCCAAGGTTAGATTTGGTATCCAATTGGTGGGGTATTGAAACACAGGTCTGACCTACATATTGATCTATCTTTGCCGGGAGCTAGTATTGGAAAGGTGCGCTCTGAAAATCGGCATCGACAACTGCCAGCGTGAAGAGGCTAGGCACTGAACTTCCAGTGCCCAGCAGAGAGGAGTGTCTGCGTGAAGGTGTCTGAGTCCCTCCCTGGAGTGACTGACGAGGCTCGGTGGACAGAGTATAGATTGGGTGGGAATACTCTAGTCCATTCGAGATTTTTTCATTGGGCAATTTAGTTTAATTAGCGAGCCCACGTATGTGGCATGGTCCGCATTAAAACTAGGAGTTCGAGAATGAGTCTAGATTTGCTGAATCAAATTTCCAAATACAGAATTCATTGAAGTTCTGCCCGTAAAGTAGAATTTGAATTCTTGTAGATAGAACATCGGAGTTGGTGCATGTCCTTGATCGATTCTGAATAACGGCTGATCAACAATAGTAACCCTCTGATCGATTGTTGATTAGTACCTGATGGTGAAGAGTACCTGAGAGACGGGAACCTGTTTACTTGGTGAAAAGTAATCCGAATGCAAAGGGTACCCCTAATTCTGTAGAACTTACAGGGCTCGAAATTAGCGGTTGCCAATGGCAACTTACAGTCCTGTCGGGCAACCTAAAAGCCATGCCATTTTGCCCGGCTTGGCAAGCAACTGGGACATCTGCCCACCATCCATGTCCGGGTCTCGGCTCTCCGCTCTGCGTTAGCTCTCGGCTCTCTGCTCGGCGCTAGGCTCTCCGCTCGGCGCTAGGCTCTCGGGTCTCTGCTTGGCATGGCCGGCCACCGATCACATCATCGGCCATGGTTGTGCGCATGTGCGGCCCTGCACATGCACACTGCCACGGCAACTGGTCGGCGTCGGCCACTTTCTCCCTCCCTTTGCAATGTGGGAGTTCTGGCTGCCATTGCTGTCCGTTCGCTGCCTCACCGTGACCGCTGAAAAACAACGCAGAATCACTCCCTGGAGCTGGAGTAACTCCCTGGAGTAACTCTTGCTTCTTGGTTTCCTGGTCCTCCAAAAATATTCAAAATGGAATTTAAACTGGTGGACCCACCACCACCAAATTCCAAACTTTGGAAAAATAACAGCCTATTGCATTTTATCTGGTTATTTATTGTGTATATATATGGTCTATAGTATATAGACATACTGAACCTTTATCTCCTGTTCTGTATTATGTTTACATATTCTGTTGTGCTGCAGCAAGCAAGAATTTCATTGCCCTATCTGGGACACATGACAATAAAACTCTCTTGACTTGGACTTAAGCAAAAAAGGGTTCTTGGGAAAAATAAAGCAACCTTAAATTTAGTTGCGTCTGGTTGGTACCTATGGTAGGGTGAAGACTATTCCATGCTTTAATTGTGCAGGGCAACTCCATGGAGCAGCCAGCATCTCTGGATAAAAAAACATTGGGTGATGTTTCGGGTAGAAAACCTTCTTTACATTTCCTCTGGTTTTAGTATTTTTAGTTCAATTTAAAGATACAGCGTGGAAACAGGCCCTTCGGCCCACTGAGTCCACACCGACCACCGATCACCCGTACTCCAGTTCTATCCCACACATCAGCCACGTTATTCAAAAGTGTTCTATTCTCCTACACCCCAGTTAGAACAATGAAATCTTTACTTGCAGCAGCACAACAGAATATGTAAACATAGTACTCTGTAAACAATGTTATAAACGAGAAATCAAAATTCCATACAGACAGCACCCATATTCAGGATCAATTCCGTGTCTCTGGCAAATTTAGGCAGCAAATTTATGGCCAATAGCCTTGAACTGAATTAAAACATACAGTAGCTGTAAAGGGGGACATAGCGTCACTTAGAGATTTAAGACTGAAAATGGATAGTTTCTTTTTTTTTAGTAACGAAAAGTTCTCAATGTATAATTCTTTGTGTGTTGGAAAATAAAATATAGTGGCACATCTGGTGGACTTGCTGCCTCACACGCCAGAGATCTGTGTTCGATCCTGTTCCCGGGCACTCTCTGTGTTGAATTTGCACATTCTCCTTGCAACTGTGTGGGTTTCCTCCCACATCCCAAAGACACATTGGCTTTGTAGGTTAACTTGTGTCTGTAAAATTGCCCCTAATGTGCAGGGAGTGGGTGAGGAAAGTGGGATAACAGAACTTGTGTGAATGGGTAGACAAAAATGCTGGAGAAAGGAAATTCCTGGAGCGAAGGAAATGGGCGACGCTTCGGGTCGAGACCTTTCTTCAGACTGATGTCGGGAGGGGTGGGGGATGGGAAAAAGAAAGGAAGAGGCGGAGCCAGTAAGCTGTGGGAGAGCTGGGAATGGGAGGGGAAGGAGTGAGAAAGCAAGGACTACCTGAAATTGGAGAAGCCAATGCTCATACCGCTGGGGTGTAAACTACCCAAGCAAAATATGAGGTGCTGTTCCTCCAATTTGCGGTGGGCCTCACTCTGCCATGGAGGAGGCCCAGGACAGAAAGGTCGGATTCGGAATGGGAGGGGGAGTTGAAGTACTGAGCCATCGGGAGGTCAGGTTGGTTATTGCGAACTGAGTGGAGGTATTTACGAACTGACTGGGGACAATTTACACTTATACCAAGCCAATTTACCTACATACCTGTATTTCTTTGGAGTGTGGGACGAAACCGAAGATCTCGGAGAAAATCCACGCAGTCACAAGGAGAACGTACAAACTCTGTACAGACAGCACCCGTAGTCAGGATCGAACCCGGGACTCCGACATGGCAAGTGCTGCAACTCTACCGCTATGCCACGGTGCCTCCCTGAACCTTAGCTTCACCCAAGCATGACAATGCTGAGAACCATATTCTCGACTCTGTATCTTGCACTTTCCTGTAGATATTGTACTTGATTTTGACTTGATCGTATTTATGTATAGTGTGATCTGACATAAGGCTCCACCTTTCCTGAGAGATCGGTGCCAGCTCTGGCCTGTTCTGTACCTTTTCGTACCTCTAGTTTCCCTCCCCCCCCCCGAACCTCAGTCTGAAGAACGTCACCTATTCCTTTTCTCCAGAGATGCTGCCTGTCCTATTATAGACTTCTTGATTCATTATTGAATGCTACAATGTCAGGTAACTTGGTCACTTACTATCTGAACTTGCATCAGATACTATGTTTGGAATAAAACTCAGCCATCTGTGATACTGGCTCATAATTTTTAATCTCAATGAGCACAACCTGACCTGCTGGCATGTCTGAAAGTACAATTCCATCTTTTACGTTCCTTTGTATCATTCTCTAACTACCACCATTAATTCTTTAATCATTACTTATCTTCATGACAACCCTGTTTAGTTTAGTTTAATTTGGAGCATGGAAACAGGTCCTTCAGCCCATCAAGTCCATGCCGACTATCGATCACCCATCCACATCAGCTCCTTATCATCCCATCGTTCTACTACCGACACCAGAGGCAATTTACAGAGGGCAATTAACCAACACACCCACACATCTTTGGGATGCGGGAGGACATCAGAGCACCCAGAAGAAACATATGCGGTCACAGGGAGAACGTGTAAACTCCGCACATACACCCAGGTAAGGAGCCAACCCAGGTCTCCAGCGCTGTGAGGCAGCAGCTCTACCAGGCATGCCACTGTGCTGCCCCTGATGTTAATCACAGATATTCTCACTTGACTCATTAATTGCTCCCTCCAACTTGTTGCAGAGAACTTGAAACAGACTCTTTTCCCCATCTTTCCCAGTTTTGACAAAGGGTCTTCGACCCGTCATGATTTCTAAAAACACTGCCTAATTTTCTGAGTGCTTCCAGCACTTTCTGTTTTCATTTAATATTTCCAGCATCTAAATTTGTCTTCTGATTTCAAGTATACTGTACCTTAGTTACAGTACTAACTTACATTAATGTAACATTCTTCCAAATATATTCTTCCTGACAGACAGGAAGCAGCATGTGAGGCTGGGAAAGCACATCTCTGACCTGCTGAACCTCAGCATAGGAGTACCGCAAGGCTGCGTAAACTCCCCTCTCCTTTACTCTCTCTACACCAACGATTGTACCACCACAGACTCCTCTGTCAAGCTTCTAAAGTTTGCGGATGACACAACCCTGATTGGATTGATCCAGGATGGGGAGAAATCTGTCTACAGACAGGAGGTGACACAGCTAGCATCCTGGTGCCATCGCAAAAATCTGGAGCTCTGTTTTGATATGTGTCTGCTTATGATACAGGTAAAACAAGCACATATTAGATGGAGAAAGGTGGCTCCACACACACTCATGTTGGGATCAAAAGCAGGAATTATTTATTTTCAAGTCAAAGATCACTGACTGATTTACATAATTACATGCGCGAGTCTGAGCATGTGCAAGAATGAGTACAGCTCATATGCATAAATTACATGGATATTGTCATATCCTTTCCTTTTTAACATTTTGGGATTACATTTCCAAAGATCCAAAACAAAGCAAACCTAAACACTTCATTACACCGTAGTAATATGGTTTAACTTAACTGAATAAAACAACTGTTCTGTCTTATTTCACAATGTCAACTGTAGCCATACTTGTTACAATAATACAAAATAATGTTTACATGCTTTCTTCTCATAAGCATGCATGTACATCACAACAAAACACCTTACTTTGTGACATACTCGCCGTATCTTTCTGGCGGTCTGACAACTCTTCCTGCCCTAGTCTTTGTGATGATGTTTCTTTCAGAACTGTGTTTCTTTTCAGTGTGTACATTCTGTGCATCACTTCTAGTTTCTTCTCTTGTGTTGCTTTGTTTTTGTTTAGTTTTCTCAGTGTCCTGAGTTTCACAAGTTGCATCTTTTTCGGGTGATGCATATTGTGTTGGTCTTTCCTGTGTTAGCTGAGGTTGCAAAGGTTTCTCAGTCTTCTCTGCATCTGGTGGTTTCTCTGGAGTTATGTGTGGGGGTACTTCTCCACTCTTTTTCAGATCCACTCGATTACGTCGGATTAGAAGTCCTGACTCTGCCTCGACTTTGCATAATCTCTCATCCTTTCGTTTCTGAACTGTTGCTCTCTGCCCTATGGTATCTCCTAGTTTATAGGGTTTGAGTCTTACGACATCACCTTCTTCCAGGATTAGCCGATCATTGGCATGTTGGTTGTAGATCTTTGACTGTTTTCCTGAAATCCTTCATCTTGTTCCTCTCTTCTGTGAGTATCTCAGCACCACGTGGTTTGAGGTGGTTTGATGTAATTGGAAGTGTCGTTCTTGTTCACCTTCCATGTAATAATTGAGCAGAACTACTGTTCCCTCCTTGCGCATGGGGTGTTGCGCAATGCCAGTATTGGCAAGTAGACATCTGTCATGGAGAGAGTGGTTTTCTTTATTACTCGCTTAGCTGCCTTGACTGCCGATTCCACCTTACCGTTAGCTTGGCTATGTCTTGGAAAAATTGTGTACTGGTCAAATTCGCATTTCCTGGCAAATTTAGCGAACTCCTCTGATGAGAACTGTGTCCCGTTGACGCTTACCACAGTGCTGGGAATTCTGTATCTAGAGAAGTGATTCTTGAGTTTCACAATGACTGCCCTGCTGGTCATGTCCATTTCCCAGAAATTAGATAGTCATCTGTGATTAAATAATGCTTTCTCTTAAGTTCGAACAGATCGGTTCCCACTTTGTCCCATGGGCGATCTGGGAGGTCATGGGGCATCAGAGTTTCTTTCTGATTCTGTTGTTTGTACATCCTGCAGGCTACACAGTTTGAAATGAACTGCTTCACGTCGGAGTTCATTCCGGGCCAGAAAATGCATTCTCTAGTACATCTGAGGGTTTCTTCTCCTCCTAGGTGAGAGGTGTGGAGTGTCTCCTTCATATCTTTGCAAAGAGTGATAGGAATTACAACTCTCTCTCCTCTGAATAGTAGTCCGTCTTGCACACTCAATTTGTCTCCGACGTTGAAGTACGGTTGTGCTGCCTCTGGGACTTGTGCTTTGTGGACTGGCCATCCATTTTGGATTACTTTCTTAATGGTCTGTAGTCTTTCGTCTTCCCTGATGTGGGCTTGGATGCATTTTACCTTGTCCTCTCCGATGCACAAGGACTCAACTATGTTGACATCAGTGAATCCAGTTGGTTTTACTCAGTTGGTTTTTCGACTTGAGTCAAGATGTCCTGCTCGACCAACTTCATGAGACCATTCTTGACCTTCCCTTTCATGGCTGTAGGTATCGGCTTTGCAGAAAACTGTGATGGGGTCACACCCTCTGTCTGTGTTACCAACTTGACATGGCCTGGTAGTCTCCCCGGTCTTTCGTCGTCAAAGACATATTTGTATTTCTTGAGTAATGAGCCAGCCTCGCTAACAGCATTCGTAGTGAACCGTGATGAGTTTCATCTGTTGCTTTGCCGCTCAGGAGCGGTGTGAGCCAGCCTTCCTCTACCACTATGAAATGAAACCGGTACTTCTTGTTATTCATCATGTTCCGGAGTATGACTTGTCTGACCTTCTGTCAGCAGGTTGGATCCATTGTACATCTTTAAGACAATTTTCTCTCGTCTAATGGCCTCTTTGTTGGATACAAGATCCTTGGGAATCACATTAACACTGGCACCAGAGTCAATCTGAAACTTGATGTCTTCTGTGCCGACCTGCATCTCAGCGAATAGCCCTGAAAAGTAATTGTTTCCAGCTGCATTGATCTCAATGCAACTCACAAACTCTGCTTCGGAAATGGACGGTGTCAGATGACTCTACGACCTTGTGCAGACCCTGTTTCTGCGTGCTCTCCTTCCTCTGTTTGCAGCAGCCGGCAAAGTGGTTTTGTCGTCCGCATTTGTTGCAGTCCTTCCTATACGCTGGGCATTCTTTCCTGCGCTTCTGCGTCCTCGCACAGAACTTGCACTTGACTAGTCCCTGATTCTTCCTCTGCAAAGGAAAATTAACCTTCTTTTCCCTCGGTTTGAATCATTCCACCTTGTGTATTGTCGAATCTTCGCCAATGACCTGCATTCTTGTCGCTGTTACCTCCAAGGATCTACATATGTCCACAGTCTCCTACATTGTCAGATTCCTCTTCTGAAGGAGTGTCTTCCTAGTTGACTGGTCTGCAATACCAATGACAATGCGATCTCGATGAGGCTTTCTTTCAGGCAATTGCAGAAGTTGCGTGTCTTAGCAAGCTCCTTCAGCTCTGCAACATACGACTGAATGCTTTCCCCTTGTTTCTGGTCTCGTTTATTGTAAATGAATCTTTCATATGTTTCATTCGTCTCTCCTATGATGATGGTAGACATCTTGTCAATGATGACTTTCACATCCGTCTCATCTGCTACCTTTTCGAAAGTCAGAGTATTGAAGATTGGCAGTCCTTCCGGTCCAACAGTATGCAGGAATACTGCTTTTTGATACTGTTTCTCCTTCTTATCCAGTTCTGTTATCACGGCATAATTTTCATACATTTGTTTAAACATTTTCCACTCTTCCACCCGGTTATTTGAGCTTTAGATTGGGTGTTTGAGCCACGTGGCGCTATGGCGACCTGAGACGTGCGCCATTTAGCTCCGCTCCGCAAAACTCGTAAAAATGGCCGAAAATAATAAATGGATTGAAGAAAAATGCTTACCGGCAGATGCATGTTGCCGTGTAAGTGACGTCAGCAGAAATCGACCCGACTCCGGTATTTTAAATGATCGGTAGATGGTACCCGAAAAGGAATCTACCCACACCACCTCCTAGAAGACCCAAAGTCACACGAGGGAAAAAACTACAAGTGGAAGGTGAGGAGGTTTCTGTAGTCTCTGAGGAAGAAGTCTCTACTCTGACTATGGAACAAGAACAAGAGAAAACATTACGACAAGCTTTGGTTCAAGATATTAAAGATTTATTGGCTGAAAAGCTCGAAACTGGGTGAGCTTACTGTTGCAAAGCTGAACATTGCTGCTGGGAAATCAGAAATATGTGATATGTGATACGGTACAAGTTCGCATAGAGGAGGTTAATTCCTCTTTGAGGGGAGAAATCAAAAGGATTGAAACAAGAGGACATGACATGAGAATTAAGATACAGAAGTTTAGGGGTAACATGAGGGGGAACTTCTTTACTCAGAGGGTGGTGGCTGTGTGGAATGAGCTTCCAGCAGAGGTGGTGGAGGCAGGATCGATTTTAACATTTAAAAGTAAAGTGGATAGGTATATGGACGTGAAGGGAATGGAGGGGTATGGTCTGAGTGCAGGTAGATGGGACTAGGGGAAAACAAATGGTCGGCACGGACTGGAAGGGCCGAGAGGGCCTGTCTCCGTGCTGTAATTGTTATATGGTTATATGGTTATATGGATAACAGCAGCAAGTTAGAACCCATTCTCATCACTTCAAAAAAACACAGTGATGCCATCCGGAAATTGGAATCTGCTGCTACAGAAATCACTCAGACAGCACAAAGACTGAATGCGGAATTGGAGCGTGTTTCTGGGCAATTGGTCAAGATGACCGAAAAATGTCTAGATCTTGAAGGGCGCTCTAAACGTCAGAATTTAAGGATTGTCGGGATGAAGGAAGTAAAAGAAAATGGGAAAGACACTCGTGATTTTGCGGCTCAATTACTCCAAGAGGTACTTAATCTGGATGAGAGACCAAAACTCGACCGGGCGCATAGAGCTCTGAGACCCCGAGCAGGACACACAGCTCCACCAAGGCAGCTGATTTTGAAGTTAGATCACTCCTACGTTCTCGAAGACATCATGAAGAAAGTGGCAAACAAAAGAAATCTGATTTTTGAAGGGGACAACATACGAATCTTCAGAGATTACCCAGCCGAAGTCGTCAAGAAAAGAGCACTCTTCACCAAGTCGAGAGTCATTCTAAGAGACATACAAGATCTCGGATACGGCCTAATGTACCCAGCCAAACTCAGAGTCACATATAAAGGGAGTGAATGCTTCTTTACTGATCCCGAGGAAGCATTTAAGTTCGCGCAAGATACTGCAGACTCTAAGCAGGGCTCTTGCTTAACGTTTTTTCCTGTTGCCAGCCGGGCAACCTTGACAGCTTTATAGGTTGCCAAATGACAATTAAGGTGGTCATTTAAGACGGTTTGCATGACGCGTGCGATAATGTGCTTGGACGAAGTGCGTAGTTACCAGTCGGAATTATGCTCAATGAAGCATTCACATATTATGTTCAAGAAGGAACTGCGGATGCTGGAAAATCGAAGGTAGATAAAAGTGCTGGAGAAACTCAGCGGGTGCAGCAGCATCTATGGAGCGAAGGAAATAGGCAACGTTTCAGGCCGAAACCCATCAGTCTGAAGAAGGGTTTCGGCCCGAAATGTTGCCTATTTCCATCGCTCCATAGATGCTGCCGCATCCGCTGAGTTTCTCCAGCTTTTTTGTCTACATTCACATATTATTTCTGCTTCAAATAACTCACAAACTAAACATATTCACCAATCAAGACATGATATATACCACAATGACATGCAGCAAAATTATAATCCAATATCTCAACTCTTTTTACACATTGCAATTAATGCAATTTCTATTAGTTCTTTCCACTTCCAAACAAAAATGTGGTTGGATTATTCAGTAAATGATCAACCTGTGTCAATAAATCCTGGACCATGGTAACATATATGCTTAACCATGCACACTACAGATTGATGCAAGCATGTTTTCTGTGAAGGACCGTAAATTACCATGACATGGCCATAGCATGGGTCGCTATTGCTATTGGCACAGAAACACTCTCGCTTCCCACATAATTTATCCATAACAAAATATACAGGTTGCAATCAAATTTCTATAGGCATTTTATGATAATAGCTGTTAAAACCGACTATACCCACCTGACAGGTTAAACATTAACTGACAAGAGATGGCCAAAGGACAAAACTGCAGCAAATGTTATTTTGGTAATATGTTTAAAGGTGTCAAAACAAATAATAACATTGGGAATTAAAACATATTTGATTGCATTCCATTATCAAACATAGCCAATGTTCGCTCTGAAGACCATGAAGCACAATAGGGTCACAGGGGGTGTATGAATCAGTGCATGGTGGATAGGTGGCGGTGGGGGGAGGGTGTGAATCAGTGCGGGGTGGATAGATGGCGTGGGGGGGTTGAGAAGGCAATCGGTGCGGAATGGATGGATTGAGGCAGGTGAATTAGTACGTGTTGGTTGGAGTATGTAAAATTGTGAGGGGAGAGCACGGGGGATGTCAGTGGTGTTGAATGGGAGGATCAGTACGGGATGGGTGACGGGGGGGATCAGTACAGGATGAATGGGAGGGTCAGTACAGGATGAATGGTGTAGACAAAAATGCTGGAGAAATTTAGCGGATGAGGCAGCATCTATGGAGCCAAGGAAATGGGCAACATTTCGGGTCGAGACCCTTCTTCAGACTGTCCCCCCCATTCTTCTTGAATGGATGAGGGGGGGGGGGTCAGCACAGGATGAATGGGATGCTCAGTACAGGATGAATGGGGGGGGGGTCAGGACCGTGTGGATCGGAGGGTCTGTGCAGGATGAATGGGAGATCACTATAGGATGCATGAGGGGTTCAGTACAGGATGCATGAGGGGATCAGTACAGGATGCATGAGGGGATCATTACAGGATGAATGGGAGAATCAGTAAAAGATGAATGGGGAGTTCACTACAGGATGGATGGGGTATTGGTGCACGGTAAATGGAGAGTGGGTCAGTATGGGATGAATGGGTGGTTCAGTGCAGTATGAATGGGGTGAGAAGTGCAGGATGGATGGGAAGGGGGGTCACTACAGGATGAATTGGGGGACCAGTGTAGGATGGATGGGGGATGGGGGGGGGGGGGGGGGGTTGGCAGGAGAATCAATGCGAGGTGGGTAGGGTGATGAATAGATTGGGGAGGAGGGTAGATTGGGAGGGTAGCACAGGGGATGTCAGTGAGGACTGAATAGAGGGAATGGGTATCAGTGCAGGATAGAGAGGAGGGGTCCCAGGATAAGAGGGGTGGAGGGGGGCGTACAAGAGAGAGAGAGAGAGAGGGGGGGAGAAAGGGGCAGAGGAGCAACAGATGGAACTATTTCATGAGACAAACGACACACCATTTCGGATTCTTTATTGTGGGAATCTTTTAAGGCCTTTATCAGAGGTTCTATTATTTCATATCAAGCTTATCAAAACAAAAAAAAAAAACAGGTCGGAACAACTGGAATTAGAAAAACAGATTAAACAGCTTGATTTAGAAAACACCATCGATCCATTTACTGTCAAACACAATAAGATAGTAGCATTAAAATTCAAGTTCAATCAAATTCTCTTCGCAAAAGTTGTTAAGTTATTTCAATACGCTAAGCAAAAAAACTTTGAATTTGGTGATAAACCGCATAAACTTCTGGCACGTCAGCTGAGAAAAATGGAAAAAGATCACACCATTCAACAAATCAGATCAGAAAAAGGTGAGCTGCTTACACTCCCTAAAGATATTAACGAAAGATTCTTAAAATTCTATCAACATTTATACGCATCTAAAACTTCAGCCAAAACCACAAAGATCAAAAACTTTCTAGACAATTGCAACCTTCTATCACTCAATGTGGAACGAGAAGAATTAGGAGCGGAGATTACAGTAAAAGATATTGAAGAGATTATCAAATCACTGAATAATGGCAAAACGTCAGGTCCAGATGGGTTCAGTAATGAATTCTATAAAAAATTTCATGAAATAATCTCCCCACGTTTACGAGCCCTTTATATACACGCATTTAAAGAACAGACGCTACCACAAACATTAGCCAAATCAACCATTAATTACACTGATACCTAAAAAAGATAAAGATCTTGAAGAGCCAGGATCATACAGAGCAATAGCTCTTCTAAATACAGATCAGAAAATATTAGCTAAAACTTTGGCAAGAAGACTAAGTTCGTACATTAGTAAACTAATACACTCAGACCATACCAAGCGACCTTCATTTAATACCTTGAGACGTTTGTTTAATATAATGTACTCACACAGAACGATAAATGAAGATTTATCAATTATTTTTTTTAGACGCAGAAAAAGCAGTTGACCAAGTAGCTTGGGAATATCTCTTTACAGTATTGCAAAAATTCCAACTAGGAGAAAATGTTATCTCATGGACAAAGTTGTTATATAACAATCCGGCTGCCAGAATACTGACTAATCAAACTCTGTCACCTAAATTTCAATTATTCAGGGGCAATCGACAAGGATGTGCTCTTTCACCAATGTTATTTGCCCTTGCCATAGAACCCATAGCTGAAAGTATAAGAGTACATCCGGACATTCATGGTTATAACACTAAACATACCAATAACAAGATTTAGTTATATGCAGACGATGTACTTTTATATATTACCAACTCTCAAGTCAGTATCCCAAATATATTAAACCTCATAGAACAATTTGGTACCTTCTCAGGGTACAGAATAAATTGGATTAAAAGTGAAATTATGCCAATAAAATCTCAAGACCCTTCACATCTCCTAAAATTTTCCCTTTAGAATTGCCACTGAAAAATGTAAATACCTTGGAGTTTATGCGACTAGAAAATATACCCCACTATTCCAAGCAAATTTTCCACCATTAATTACGAAATTAAATGCCCTTATTTAATTTTGGAAAACACTTCCTATTTCCCTTATAGGTAGAGTAAACGCTATAAAGATGACTTTCCTTCCACAACTCATTTACCTATTTCAATCAATACCAATTTATCTCCCTAAAAGCTTTAAAAAAAAACTTGACTCTGTTATTACAAAATTTATCTGGGATTATAAAACTCATTTTAAGGATTATAAACGACATTTATGTAAACCCAAAGAAAACGGTGGACTGGTTTCCCCAATTTTCTTTTCTATTACTGGGCAACTAATATTAAAAAAAATAATCTACTGGATGGATGATACATGTCAACAAGTAAACTGGTTAAAAATAGAGAGGGAAGATTGTTCGCCTTTCAATATTGGCGCGATTCTTCTTTCTCCAATACATCTGAATAAATCAACATATCCGATAATTCATAGTACCCTACGAATTTGGAAACAGTTGAAATTAAATTGAGAAATTTCTCTCTCCTTTTACCAAACGCCAACAACCCCTTGTTTAAAATTACTTTAGATAAGGCGTTTGCACAATGGGAAAGCTCAGGAGTTAAAACCTGGGAGATGTTTATGAGAAAGGGATCTTCCTCTCGTTTCAAGAATTACAGGAGAAATATCATTTGAAAGCTAGTAATTTTTTTAGATATCTTCAAATCCGAGACTATGTGAAAACACACACGCAAGACTGTCATTCTATGGGCCCAGATATATTAGACGAATGCATGAATAGAAAGGCGGATACAAGTAAGTTAATATCCTATATTTACAATGCCCTTTTAAATGCACATACCCCACCTTCTGAAATGATAAGGCGAGCATGGAAAGATGAATTGGGCTTATCAATCTCAAAAGATAGTTGGGAGGAAAGCCCTTTGTACATATATTACTGCTCTCTTAATGTTAGGCACTCCCTGATACAATTTAAAATACTGCACAGACTTTATTACTCAAAGTCTAAATTGAACAAGATCTTTCCACATGTCTCTCCTATTTGTGATAAATGTCTCCTCCAAGAAGTGACTACTAATCCGGAAGTGGCAGCGCTGCCTGGCAGGTGCAGCTCACCTGCAGTCCGTCTGTTTTTCCTTTTCTTTTTGTCTTCTTGTGTTTGTTTTAATTAGAATTTTGGTTTATTAGGCTGTGTATGTGGGGGGGGGTGGGGGGTGGGGGAGGGGGAGGGTGGGAGAAACAGGGTTTTAGTCTCTCCCTTCGGGGGGATGTGACTTTTCTTGTCGTGTCCCCCGTCTCCGTCTGTGCTGAGGCCTAATGGCGGAGCTGGTAGCCTTGGAGCTATGGCGGCGTTCCAGCTTCCAGCGGCGGTCCAGTGGCGGCCCGGCATCAGAGCTGCGGTGCTCCAGCGGCGTACCAGCGGCGGCCGGGCTTCAGAGCTGCGGTGCTCCAGTGGTGGCGTTCCAGCGGCGACCCGGCTTCAGAGCTGTGGTGCTCCAGCGGCGACCCGGCTTCAGAGCTGCAGGGCTCCAGCGTTCCAGCGACGGACCCTGCTTCAGAGCTATGGCGGTGTTCCAGCGTCACAGCGATGGCGGTGGCGGCCGCGGGCCTAGTGGACGATAACATCAGAGGCCTGGATCGCCTCAGCGCAGAGGGAGATCAAGGATGGAAGAAGACAAAGACTTTTAAGACTTTTGCCTTTCACCACAGTGAGGAGGTGCCTGGTGAACTCACTGTGGTGGATGTTAAATATGTGTTTATTGTGTGTTTTGTTTTTTATTATATGTTATGACTGCAAGGTAACGAAATTTTGTACAGACTGAAAGGTCTGAATGTCAATAAAGGATACTTTACTTAGTTTACTTTACAACCCATTCTTTTGCTTCCTGCACGAAGTTACAAATCTTCTGAAGGGGAATATTTGATACCTTTTCCAAAATACTTACAACTAAATTGGACCCAGATATAAAACGGACTCAGAGGCCCTTTCTAAGCTAACGATATTTCAAAGACGTTTCCTCAACTTCGGCCTAATAATGGTGAAAAAATTAATACTTAAATTTTGGAAACAGCCAACAATCCCCACAGTGAAGATGTGGATTACAGATATGTCCGAGACACTACACTTGGAAAACATTAGGCTTGTCTTGGCGGAAAAATCAGATCAATTTCTTAAGACATGGACACCCTTTACTGAATTTTTACAACAATAGTATGGTGAAACACAAATTTAAATTTAAATCCGCTGCTACATTGGGTGAGGGGGGGAGGGGTAAGGTATATCTCCATCTTTTCATATTCCTCTTTCTCTCTGATGCACTGCTTTGATAGCTTAGGGGTCTTTTTCTCGTTCTTTTCTATTTTATCCCTTCATTATTTCCTTTCTTCTTTTCTTGCTTTCCCTTTGTTTCCTTTTTTCCTTTTTTTTAAATTAGGTTATAAGGTTAAAAATGAAGCTGTGCAATAATTGGATAATTGTAGATGCCGAATGTTTTATCCTTGTACAATTGATTCTAATAAAATTAAAACATAAATAAATTTAAAAAAAGATGGACTGGCCTGCGCCATTTTGAAATATCAGCATATCCCCTCACTCTTAATAGCTTATGTATCATTTAGCTATAAGCACAATGTGCGACTACATAATTTGCATAATATTCTGTAATATCTTCTACTACTATCGAAAATATTTTCAAAACAAAACTCAAATTTTTTTTTCTGTTTCCATTCAGCATGTGCTATCTTTAAGCAGTCTCCCACAGCAAGTCGTTTCAACCCGCGACCCCCACAGCACTGACTTACACACTGCGTTGTGTGTGCACTGACCTGCATACCGTTCTTCTCATGCAAGCAGCTAGTCCGGTCACTGAGCGTTGAAAAACTGATTCCTGAAAGCTTTTCAAAGAATTTTTGCTGATCATGATAGCGTCCATTTGTTC
Source organism: Okamejei kenojei (assembly GCA_035221665.1). Taxonomy (NCBI): domain Eukaryota; kingdom Metazoa; phylum Chordata; class Chondrichthyes; order Rajiformes; family Rajidae; genus Okamejei; species Okamejei kenojei. The sequence continues at coordinate 37,199,494 of CM069151.1, read as the reverse complement.
CACAAATTTTCACTTTCACCGCTGCCACCATGTTTTGATATGTGTCTGCTTACGATATAGGTAAAACTAGCACATATTAGATGGAGAAAGATGGCTCCACACCCACTCGTGTTGGGTTCAAAATCCGGAATGATTTATTTCCATGTCAAAGGTCACTGACTGATTTACATAATTATATGCTCAAGTCTGAGAATGTGCGCAAATGAGTACAGCTCATATGCACAATTTACATGGATATTGTCACAAGCTCAATGCTCCTAAGATGGTGGAATTGATTGTAGACTTTAGGAGAGCTCCTCCTCCCCTCTCACCATCAACAACACCATAGTCACATCTATGGAGTCATTTAAGTTCCTTGCAACCATCATCTCCAGGGACCTTAAATGGGAGGCCACCATCTACTTCACAGTCAAAAAGGCCCAACAGAGGATATACCTCCTGCGGCAGCTGAGAAAACACAATCTGCCACAGGCAATGATGGTCCAGTTTTGTACTACCATCATAGAGTCTGTTCTCACCTCCATCATGGTCTGGTTTGGCTCAGCCACCAAGCATGACATCCGCAGGATGGAGCGCATCATTTGATCAACCGAGAAGGTTGCTGGCTGCAACCTTCCCCCCATCGATGAACTGTGCATCGGCCAGGAAAAGAGCGAGGTAAGATCATCTATGACCCCTCTCACCCTGGCCACAAACTCTTTGAAGCACTTCCCTCTGGAAGACGCTCCGGACTGTCAAAGCCGCCACAGCCAGACATAACAACAGCTTTTTTTCCATGAGCAGTAGTTCTACTCAATAACCAAAAGCCTGTAGCATCCTTGTGCTCTGGTATTTTATTTCATTCTTCACATGTTTAAATTATGTTTTATTTTTAATGTTCTACTGTATATCGTGTTGTTACTTGCGAACAAAGCACCAAGGCAAATTCCTTGTATGTATACATACTTGGCTAATAAAATGTATTCAATTAAATTCAAAAATATACATAGCAGCCATTTTGAATGCTGGAGTTTCAGAGCAATGAAGACTGTTGAGGATTAATAATGCCCAGAATATTGGCAAGAACGTTTCTATTCTTCTTCAAATAGTGCCATGTGAACTACTGCATCCACTTAATACCTCATTTTAAATATTTTCTTAAAACACATAACCTCTGACGATGCACTACTTCCTCAGTACTGCAACAAAGTGTCAACCAGAATTCTAACAAATCTTGAATGCAAATTCTATTACAGGAAAATGAAAGCATCCCCTAATAACTCACAGAGTTTATTTGTAAAGAGACTCATAATTTATCAGTAGATTAGGCAGTTAACATTGCAGCGTCTTGCCCAATTTCTTCCTATTCTTTAACTCCTGTATCCTCTATATCAACCCCCTGTGACAGAATGGGAATTAAAGAAATCAGAGAACAGTACATCACAGGAAAAGGCCTTACAGCCCACGATGTCTGTGCCGAATGTGATGCCAAATTAAATGAATTCCTTGTGTCTGCACGTGATTCTTAATTTTCTGTTCTTTGCCCTTTTGAAAACCTTTTAAACACCACTATTCTTTTCAATATCCAGAAATTCCTTTGATGGAAACTTGATAAACACAGATAAAACCAGTGCCATGATATGTTAATATATCTCAAACCATGAGAAGATGTACACTGTATGTGCTGTAAAAACTGGCAATTTAACATGTCCTGTATGTGTTCATGGCAATTTACCAGCCCTATTTTATAGTTGATGGGTTGTATTATTGCAACCAATACATTCTGACAATCTAGTATCTGATTGTTTCAAATTCTTGATGGTTCGGCATCTGGCTCAATAGGGCCTTGTATCCCACACTTGTTTTAAACTCATCAGGTCTCTGTTTCCCATGCTTCCTTTAAATTTACTGGGTTCTCCTTAAATATTATTATGCCACACTGCCAAATTTGAAAATAATAATGAATTAAAAGTGTGTGATGGTATTAATGGGAGTAATATCCAATAGTCCAGAAAATCAGCTCGTTCGGCATCACCAGAATTATGTAAATACTGGATTAGGAGAGATGTTTCTATAGCATCATTGACCAGGTACAACTCCACAGTATCATTTTTTTCACATTGCCAAGGATAAAATGTCAATGAAAATTTCTACCTGTGAGATGAAAAGTTATCATAGGATCCAACTGTGTAATGCCTGAAGAGTCGCTTTGTCCGGTCTTCACGAGTTTCTGAAAAAAAGTTGAAGACTTAAATTGGGAATGGGATAGTGGGAAGCAAAGGAACAGTAGAGTGATGTATTGAGAATATCAGCACAGAAAGAATTAGTAATGTTGTAGCTCGAGCTTAATAAACATATGAGAAAGGGAGAAAGCAGACCCCACAATAAAACCTAGAGTGAAGGATCTACATACACATATAGCAATAATGAGAAAATACAATCAGTGAAACAAGAGGAAAATAGACCAATGAAACAGCAGAAAAAAATCAATAAAAAAGAGGGTTAAAACAAAGGCCAATAGACCATGTCAATTGGAGGTAAAGAGGGAAATACATGAACAATAATGAAAATAGTGTAAACAGTAAAATGCAAAAAAAGACTAGAAAATATAAACAGAGTTAAAAAGGGAAACAAAATAAGCCGAATACAGAAATTGGAGCTGAATAGCACAGTAACATAGAAAAACAGAAAATATGGGTTTTTGAATTACTAGAATCCAATCACAGTAGTTGAAGAGAGACTGCACAATGTCATATAGGAAGAGAAAGACAGAAAATAATGGAAAGTCAGGTAGTGGCTGAATAAACAGGAATAAATCTAAAAATTAAGTAATATTAAATATAATATACAATTTATTTTCTTTCTCTATCATTCAAATTCCCACAGCACTATTTTGAAAGAAAGTTATTTTGTCAGAATTTTATTGCTTGAGGGAGTTAACTAATCCAAACAAATTATTCCTTTGAATATCTGTTGAATCTGGATATTTGCTAAATCAGGATATTATCTTTTCATTCCATCAGGAACATTCATCAGGAATTTCGGAGTCTGAAATTTGTTGAGGAAATTCATTGTGTTTATTGTGTGATTTGGCCAAATGCATTTGAGATCTTTTGTCAGTATTTTTAGTGAATTGTAAATATTGCACGTGCTTAACTGTCATAGAAATTCCGTAAATGGAGTAAATCCTATATATTCTGCCTGCAGTAGGTATGCAAAAAGGGATGCATTTTATCAAAGCTTTGATTCCTGAGGGATCAGCTGAATGCCAGAAACATTCAGTTCAAAGTCAGTTCAAACACATTGTGGGGTGGAAGATTGCAACCTTCACGTGGTCCGCCCTTTTTTGACTAATGCAATCAACTCGACGTGCACAAATAAAAGATCAAATAGAACAAGTTGTCCAACAACTTTAGGCTGTGCATGCCACACGACAGAAGAAGAACCACATTGTATTCTCTCAACCTGATTCAATTAAAAAAAAAGAAATAGAAGCAATGAAGAATAGAAATAAAGGTCTGGTGCAGCGGTAGAGTTGCTGCCGGATCGTAGTCGTATTTTTTTAAACAAACAGACAGACAGAGAGGGGTGAGTCTGTAATGGCTGTCTCGCAAACAACCTGTCGTGGCCCTTCTCTGTTTTTGTTGTTTTGAGCGTGTGTTAAGGGTATGTTTTGGTGTTTCTTCGTATGATTTATGCGGGGGAGGGGAAAAGGGGGAAACTTTTCTTGTTGTGTTGCAATCCGGCCCGACGCCGGAGTTTCGATCATCCTGACGAGAGGGTCTGAACATCGGGCCGTCCTCACAGTGAGGAATGTTGATTCCACTGTAGTGGATGTTAATGTTAAATTGTGTTGGTTGTTGTTAAATCGTTGTTTTTGCAACGTTGATTCCACTGTAGTCGATGCTTATGTTAAATTGTGTTAAATGGTTAAATTAAATTGTTGTTTTAGCACAATAAACACGAAGTTGATGTTAAGTTTTTTGAGGTTGTTCCAATACCAGTGTGTCAAACTAACTCCTAAGTTCAGTAGACATAATATTTCTTCAGTTCATTCATTATGGCCATGCTAAATTTCTAGCGCTATCGTGTACACTTTTGGCAGAGAGAGATAGAGATAGAGAGATAGAGAGAGATAGAGAGAGATAGAGAGAGATAGAGAGAGCAGAGAGGAGGAGCGGAGAGAGAGAGAGAGAGAGAGGTAGAGAGAGAGAGAGAGAGAGGGGGAGAGAGAGAGAGAGAGAGAGAGAGAGAGAGAGAGAGAGAGAGAGAGAGAGAGAGAGAGAGAGAGAGAGAGAGAGAGAGAGAGAGAGAGAGAGAGAGAGAGAGAGAGAGAGAGAGAGAGATAGAGAGAGAGAGAGATGAGGAGAGAGAGAGAGAGAGAGAGAGAGAGAGAGAGAGAGAGAGCGAGAGAGTGGGAGAGAGAGAGAGAGAGAGAGAGACGAGAGAGAGAGAGAGAGAGAGAGAGAGAGAGAGAGAGAGAGAGAGAGAGAGAGAGAGAGAGAGAGAGAGAGAGAGAGAGAGAGTCAGAGAGTCAGAGAGTCAGATTCTTTTTCTCGGAATTGAAATTTCCAACACTAGAGGGCATCACTATAAATTGAGAGGAGGAAAGTTTAATGGCAATGTGCAGGGCAAGTTTTTTTACACGGATAGTAGTGGGGCCCTGGAATGCATTGCAAAGGGTGGTGGTGGAGGCAGATACGAAAGTTGTGTGGTGGAGGCAGATATACGAAAGTTGTGTTTAAGAGGCTTTTAGACAGGCACATGGAAGTGCAGGGAATAGAGGGATATGGATCATGTACGAAATGAGATCAGGTTTTAGCTTGGCATTATGTTTGGCACAAACATTGGGGCCGAAGCCCCCCATTCCTGTGATATTATTTTATGTTCTAACGATAACATTCATACAATTAATGATTCTATTTAATCTGATTAATTCTACAACTGATGTACTTCAGTAAGGATTCCAAAAGCAACTGAACCAACAGCTGATATGATTATTTCAATGACTGACGCTATTTGACAATTGGGCTTCTAAATGTTCATCCAATTTCATTTGATTTGCTTGTGAATTCATCAAAGTTTAATGATTAGGCATGAAATTAATTGATGCAATTTAAACATTTGTCTTATTCATTAGCCAAAATATGTAACTGGATTTCTTCAACAATTCCATTTGTAATTATTGAAAATGTTAATTAACTGTTGAACTGTGCAATAAACTGATTCAGTTTAATGATTGGATTGATCACATATTTCCTGATCTTTAATTGAAAATGTTCATAATTTACACAATGTAATCATATTTGGATACATGATCAAACATAATTTACAATCATTTACATTAAATTAAATTATAAAATTCTCACCCAATGTGGGATAACACCTTGAAGACTCAAATTAATACCTTAATCCTTAATAATAAGAATTATTACCAATATTAAAAATTGGTATTGTTTATCAGGTTCCATTTAATTAATCAATTATTAATTGGTCCTATTTATCCAGTTCAACTATTGGACTCAATTCATATTTATTTTTATGGCTAAACTCACCAATTCATTTATCCCATTTAATCAAAGTCATTCAACTAGTGATGCATTTCTATATCACCAATACACTAAATGAGGCCTCTCAAGAATTAACCCAGTTTTAGATTAATTCAGTAACTGACCCAGTTTAATTATTATTTTATTTAATGAAATGATTCAGTTTAACTATTTGACAATTCATTATACAGGTAATCCTGGTTTTCTAAACTCGAACTCTGGTTTGCTAACTCCCTTAATAATTGGCAGTTGAAGAATAATTTCTTCAAAAATTGATTACTTAATTAATGGACTTAATTATTGTACACTTAAGAAAAATGTTAGGCAGGGAAAAGGGATGCGAGATATCCCTGGCAGAAAGATAAAGAAGAATCCTAAAAGGTTAAACAAGTAATATTAAGAATAAAGGGAGGTCTTGTGTGAACATTTCTTGTCTGTATTTATCATGGAGACTGTCATAAAAGCAAGTGATTTCAGGGGAGGAAAAATGATATCCTGGGGCATATCAACAAAGCAAAGTAGGAGGTAGGAACAGTCTTGAGACATAAGGGTGGATACATTTTTGGAGCTGATCTGTTCTACAGGAATCAAAATATATATATATTTTTTGTATGTTTATTAGCTACAGGTGAGGTATTGGAAGAATGGAGGATAGCTAATGTGCTTCAATTCAAAAAAGGGCAGCAGGGATAAGCAAGGCAACAACAGGCTGATGAGTCTAACCTTCAGTGATGGGAATATTACTGGACGGGATTCTGGGGGACAGAATTTATTTATTTTCGATGGTTGGCATGGCTTTAGATGTGATTGGAAATTGTCGCATTGTTTTGCATGTGAGAAGGGATGACCAAAAATGAGTGATAAGGGCAGGGTGATTGATGTTGTCTGCAAGGACTTTGACAGAATCCTACATTGTAGGTTGGCCTGGACGGTTAGAACACATGGAATCCAGGCGTAGATGGCAAACTGGATATAAAATTGGAAGGTGGTAGATTAAGAGGGAACTAGGGGAGGATTGTGTTCAGATCGGAGCCTTCAGATCACTGATGTGCTAAAGGAAGCAATGCTGGGTCCTCTGTGGACCCATACTGAGTATAAAGTTGGTTGTCATGTTACAGTTGTTCAAAATGTTAGTTAGTTGCACTTGCAATATTGTGTGCTGTTCTGGTAACTACACAACACGATGAATATGATTCAGCTGCAAAATGGGCAGAAAAGATTCACAAGTATATTACCAGATTGGAGGGTTTTATTTATCAAGAGTTTGGATAAACCAGGCCTGTTTTTCTTGGAGTGAGGGAAGTCGTGATAAAGGCATACAAGTGACATGACAAAGGCATATAAAATTATGAGGCATAGATAGGGTAGATAATAAGAGTTTGTTTCCAATGGTAGAGAGCTCTAAAAGGGTATGGGTAAGAGGGAGGAGGTTTAAAGGGAATCTGAGGTGAGAGTCCAATAACAAGAGGAGTTGAGTATAGGAGCAAAGAGGTCCTTCTGCAGTTGTACAGAGCCCTAGTGAGACCACACGTGGAGTATTGTGTGCAGTTTTGGTCCCCTAATTTGAGGAAGGACATTCTTGCTATTGAGGGAGTGCAGCGTAGGTTCACGAGGTTAATTCCCGGGATGGCGGGACTGTCATATGCTGAGAGAATGGAGCAGCTGGGCTTGTACACTCTGGAGTTTAGAAGGATGAGAGGGAATCTTATTGAAACATATAAGATTGTTAAGGGTTTGGACACGCTAGAGGCAGGAAACATGTTCCCGATGTTGGGGGCGTCCAGAACCAGGGGCCACAGTTTAAGAATAAAGTGTAAGCTATTTAGAACGGAGACAAGGAAACACTTTTTCTGTCAGAGTCTGTGAAATTCTCTGCCTCAGAGGGCGGCGGAGGTTCTCTGGATACTTTCAAGAGAGAGCTAAATAGGGCTCTTAAAGATAGCAGAGTCAGGGGATATGGGGAGAAGGCAGGAACGGGGTCCTGATTGGAGATGATCAGCCATGATCACATTGAATATCGGTGCTGGCTCGAAGGGCCGAATGGCCTACCTCTGCTCCTATTGTCTATTGAGTTGTTTTCACAGAGTAGTTGGTATCTAAAATGACCTGTCAGAAGTGGTATTGGATGTAAGAACATTTAAGAGACATTTGGACAGGTACTTGAAGGAGAAAGGAAAAGATACAAGAGCCTGTTACTATGACTATAATATTTACAAAATCATTTACTGATGGAAACTGATGATTGAAATCACCCATTAAATTCAATGAAATAAATGAAACTCAGTTCACTAACTATTCTCAATCAATAATTGAACTAGCTGAATAAATTATTTTCTGAGATGTACTACCACTGACAAGGACCAATCTTATCTATTTTAATAACTCAGTGACCAGCGAGGCCACTCAAAGGGACTGCAGGAAAACATCCCTCCAAGACATTAGAAAATCAGTTGGGTTTCAACAACACTTCGACACATAAAATGTTCTGCATAAATTTAACAGTTTTATGACAATGCAGGCCAAGATTCCATGAAAAAAGGATTGAATATCAAGGGGGGTGAACTATTTTAATAAGATTCTCCTGGTGTCTTTTCATAATTTTCATAACTGACTTAACATGGGGTTTTCTCCATTTCTTTGGTCCTTGTAACAACTGCTTTTCACATATGAATAATTTGGATACAGCAGTATCATAGCTATTTAATCAACAGACCTAGACGGATAACGTTTGGGTCAGTAAATCAGACAGCTTTTTTTGTCCTAGAATCATTTCCATATAGAGCAGGATGAAATACTCCTTACCCCCAAATAATCTTACTTTAGGAACTAGGTAATTAATCCATTAATTTTGAGGTCATCCGTGCTTTCAGTGTGGATTGATTGAATAATTGATTGCTATAATGAGGATTTTCCCTTAATTTATGGTCAATACCATTTTTACTCAGCATTATTCCCAAATTTTGCTCTGGTCAGTTGTGCTAAATTGAATTATTTTGGCTCTAATCCACAAGTTTAAGTAAAATCATGAATGATGATTTTCTGCGAAACTTACTGCAGCTCAGTATTAAGACGACTTATAAAGTGCCGATTGTACTGAAATCAGTCTTATTTTAAAATGGATTAATTTTTTTTTTTAATTATCAATCTACACACATTACCCCAGAACGAAAAAGCAGAAACAGGTGTTTAGAAATTTTTGCAAAGTAATTAAAAATAAATAACTGAAATATCACATTTACATAAGTATTCAGACCCTTTGCTATGACACTCAAAATGGAGACTTCCGGTGGCGCCATGTTTTGTTAACAGTCGCCACACATAGCTTTGCTCCCGAAAATGTGCTATTTTTCGCATTAAAACTGGATTTAGAGATCAGGACCGATTAAAAAAGGTTATGGGAAGCCTTGAATGCTCTGCTGATGGCAGCAATAAGTGCTGTGCATTAAACTCTGGATTTAACCCTTTAAATGCAGAATCCGATTTCTGCTCAGAGAAGCATTTCAAAAATATACTGCAGCACTGAGATAGAGCCTGAAGAGCTTGGAGAATGGACTTTTGAAGATGCTCTTGAAGGAAAACTGCCTTCCAAAATGTCTACAAGAGCTAGGGCAGATAAGGCAGATAAGGAGAAAGACTTGGAGGACTTAAAGCAAACGGTAAGAGAACTGAAAGATGAAAAGGTGGACGGAACGCACATGGAAAAAATGATGAAAGATGTATCAGATAGGCTAATGCTGAATATGAATACGGGCAATTTGAAAGTTATTGAGTCTGTGCAGGATTCGATCAACACCGTAAATAAAATAATTGAAGATGAAAGAGTTGAACTATTGGAGCGAATGGACAAGGGGGATGAAGACACTAATAAGAAGTTTGTTGCAGTGCATGAGACTGTCGCCTCATATGTGAAAACAATGAAAGAGATGGAGGAAGAGATGGGACGAATGGCCGAGGATATGAAGAAAATGAAGACACAGCACGACCTCACTACAAAACAGCTGGCAAAATGTTCGGATAAGTGCCTAGACTTGGAAACTCGTTCGAGAAGCTTTAATCTAAGGCTAGTAGGAGTATCCGAGGAAGCCGAGGGAGATAACCCTCGGGAGTTTGCTGCGGATCTAATTAAAGAAGCTCTCAATCTTCCTAACCTTCCGAAAATTGAAGCGGCACATCGAATTCCGAGATTCAAACAAAAGTCCCAAACAGGCTCACAATACACATGTCAGATCATTGTGAAATTTCGGGACATCTCTGGCGTGGAAGAGGTGATGAGTAATATAAAATATGGAGTACCACTGAAATACGAGCAGACAACCTTTAAAATATTTAGAGATTACCCTTATGTAGTGGTCCAAAAAAGAAATCAGTTCTTCAAGGTAAAGCAAGCGCTCCAAGGCGTGAGGGGTGTCAGATATGGAGTCTACTTTCCCGCGGGAATGCGCATTTCTTACAACGATCAGCAAAAATCGTTTACAAATCCGGAGAGCGCATATAAATACGCCTTAACCATCGTGGAAGAGAATACGTAACTTGAAAAGCTGTACTGTATGGACACTCTCTCTCTTTACTATTTCAACATGAAATGTGTTCAACAGAAGATGGAACTCTCCCTGTGTTTAGACTCGACGGCTTATCGAGGAATGTTAATTCAAGGACATACTGGGTTCCAAGTTAAGTGGAAAAAGATAAACACTGAATACAGAGCTTTACAATATAATCTGAACAGAGCAATTACCGTGGTTTAAAATTTTTAACTGAATAACCTAGTGTTATAGAAATAACTTTTAACACTTAAAACATAGAATACTATCATAGAAATTGTAATGAACATTAACCAGATCGGTAGTAAGGGGCTGATTTACAATCTAACATCTATAACTTAATATCTTAATAAGTTTTTAAGCAGATTTATAACCGGGTTGTGAGAGGGATGACGGGCTTCTGGCTCAGATCCAGAAGCCTGCCCTAGGTAGCCCCTTCAACCAATAGCTTATAATTATCGAGGTAAAAACTGATGCTTAACATTCTGTTGATAAAACAGTTAGATATATTTGGGAATACACATGAAATGGATATATGTACTGCAATTAGGTATTATATAGTTGGTTTGGAATCGGCTCGGTTCTAGAAGGGATATGTTATGACTTATTGAGGGAACGGAGCTATTTGTTTATTAACATCGACAACGGAAGTCGATACAATGTTTTCTCCCACCAAAAGGTGGGCCACTTATTACAGTGTCGACAAGCTCGGTCACTGTATTTTCACTTTTACTATATATTTTTTTTACTATCACAATTAATCACATGTGTGTTTTTTTTAGTCAAGGATAATCGCAAAAGAAATCCACAAACTGAACTTGGTAGGTTGACTGTTCCCCCATTACTTAAAGACCTGAGGTATGGATGCACCATAAGATACATAGGTACTAAACCTAGTCAAAATGCAAGACACTAAACAAAATAAATCGGGAGGAATCTCATTTTGCAGTTGGAATATTAGGGGGGCTAACGAACGTATTAAAAGGGGTAAGATTTTAGCACAGCTGAAAGCATTTAAGTCAGATGTTATCTTCCTCCAAGAAACGCATCTTAAAGTTCAAGATCAAGTTAGATTGAGGGCCAACTGGATAGGTCAAACTTTTCATTCGTCATACACGTCAAAATCCAGAGGCACGTCCATCAACTTTTCGCAAAGATATATTTAAACAGAAAAATACCTTAACAGATAAGAATGGGAGATGTTTGATAGTTACCGGTGAGATCCATGCAATCCCAATCACATTGGTAAATATATATGCGCCTAACTTTGATAATCTGCATTTTTTTAAATAAAATTTTGAATATAATTGCAGAATATAATTACCAGAATGTTATAATTGGGGGAGACTTTAACTGTGTCTTAGATCCTTATTTAGATAAATCCAGTCAAAAACGACGAGGTAATACGAAATCTAAAACTAGTGAACTTTTAAACACATATATAAAAAATACAAATATAACCGATGTTTGGAGGATTGCAAATCCGACAGGCAAGGAATACTTGTTTTATTCATCGGTACACAAGACTTACTCACGTATAGATTATTTCCTGGTAGACACAAAATTAATTCCGTATACTCTTAACCCAAAACACACACAAATACGATTTCAGATCATTCCCCCCTAACTTTAAAAAAAAATAGAAGGCATGTCTAAGAATGCATCGTTCTGGAGGTATAATCCCCAAATTTTAAAAGACCCGCAAGGGTCTTATATCTATATCTAAGACAGCAAATGGATCTTTTTTTCGAAATAAATGATACGCCTGATACACCACCTACATTATTATGGGAATCTTTCAATGCTTTTATTAGAGGTGTTATAATCTCATACCAAATCTTTCAGAATTAAAAAATAAGAATGAACAACGGCAGCTAGAGGAACAAATTAGACAATTGGATATAGATAATGCTGAAGACCCGTCCATGGATAAACATTAATAAAATATTAATACTAAAATTCAAATTAAATACATTACTATCAGAGAAAGTTATAAGATTATTCCAAATTACAAGACAGGAACAGTTTGAATTTGGGGAGAAGCCTCATAAACTTCTCGCACGCCAATTAAAACAACAAGAAAAGGAACACACGATTTCAAAGATTAAATCAGACAAAGGGGAAGTATTAACATTACTTAATGAAATTAATAAAAGATTTGTGCAATTTTATGAGAATTTGTATACATCCAAACCGACAACGGACACCAACACAATCACTGAGTTTCTGGATAATTGCAATCTTCCCAAACTAGAATTGCAGGAATTTTTCCCTAACGTTTCAACAATTTGTGATAAATGCCACTGTCAAGAAGCTACAATAGCGCACTTATTCATCTTTTGTTCAAAAATTCAAAGGTTTTGGATTGAAATCTTTGAAATTTTCACAAAAGTGTTTAAAGTAAAAATGACACCAAAACTAGAATGGATTATTTTCGGAATGACAGAAGGTAGTCCGGAATTAAATGCGTATCAAAATAATTTATTTGATTACGGCTTTATAATAGGAAAAAAACTAATCTTAAAATTCTGGAAAAATGCTCCTATACCAACATTAAATATGTGGATTTCAACTATGTTTGAAACACTACATCTGGAAGATATAAGACTCCGCCTGGAAGGAAAATCAGAACGCTTCTTTCAGACGTGGTCTGCATTTATAGAATTGCTACAAAGATAGGGTGCAGGAGTACCTCGGGCCTTGATGGAAAACTATGGAGTTGGTGGATTCATTTTGCGTGATATATATAACAGAGTAACTGGCTTTTTTTTTCCTTTCCCTTTTATTTAGGGTCTATCTCTTAACCCCCTTTCTCTAATTCTTTGACCAAGGGTTTCTTCTCCCTTTTGGCACGCTCTTTCACTATCACAACTTTTTTCCACCTATTTCACTCTCTTTCTTTCTATTCTTTTTCTTTAAAAGCCAAAAAATGATGGGGTACAATGATTGTAACAAGATATATGTGAAGTACATTGATGTATTTACCTCTAATAAATAAAATATTAAAAAAAAAAATGGAGCTTAGGTTCATCCTGTTTCCATGATTATCCCTGAGATGTTTCTACAACTTGATTTTAGTCCACCAGTGGTAAATTAAATTGATTGGACATGACTTGGAAAGGCACACACCTGTCTACATAAAATCCCACAGTTGACAGTGCATGTCAGAGCAAAACTCAAGCCTTGAAGATGAAGGAATTGTCCGTAGACCTCCGAGACAGGATTGTGTCATGACACAGATCTAGGGAAGGGTAGAAATCACTGCACAGCAATTAGAACAAGGAATTTGGCTGATTTATATATATACACAGTGCATTCAGAAAGTATTCCGACCCCTTCATTTTCTTTCCACATTTTGTTACGTTACAGCATTTTAAAATGGATTAAATTCATTTTTTATCATCAATTTGCAGACAATACCCCAGAAAGAAGAAACAAAAACAGATGTTTAGAAAATTTTGCAAAGTAATTAAAAAGAAATAACTGAAATATCACATTTACATAAGTATTCAGACCCTTTGCTACGACACTCAAAATTGAGCTTAGGTTCATCCTGTTTCCATTATTATCCTTGAGATGTTTCCACAACTTGATTTGAGTCCACCAGTGGTAAATTAAATTAATTGGACATGATTTGGAAAGACACACACCTGTCTATATATGGTCCCACACTTGACAGTGCATGTCAGAAGAAACCCCAAGCCATGAAGACGAAGGAATTGTCCGTAGACCTCCGAAACACGATAGTGTCGAGACACAGATCTGGGAAAGGGTATAAAACAATTTCTGCAGCATTGCAGGTCCTGAAGAGTACAGTGGCCTCCACCATTCTTAAATGAAAGAACTTTGGAACCACCAGGACTCTTCATAGAGCTGACCGCCAGGCCAAACAGAGCGATCAGGGGAGAAGGGCCTTAGTCAGGAAGGTGACCAAGAACCTGATGGTCACCCTGACAGAACTCCAGAGTTCCTCTGTGGAGATGGGAGAACCTTCCAGAAGGACAACTATATCTGCAGCACTCCACCAATCAGGCCTTTATGGTCGAGTGGCCAGACGGAAGCCACTCCTCATTAAAAGGCACATGACAGCCCGCTTGGAGTTTGCCAAAAGGCATGAGAAACATGATTCTCTGGTCTGATGAAACCAAGATTGAACTCTTTGACCTGAATGCCAAGCATCACGTCTGGGGGAAACCAGGCACTGCTCATTACCTGGCCAATACCACACCTACGGAGCATGGTGGTGGCAGCATCATTCTGTGGGGATTTTTTTCAGCGGCAGGAACTGGGAGACTAGTCACGATCGAAGGAAAGATGAATGGAGCAGAGAGATCCTTGATGAAAACCTGCTCCAGAAAGTTCTGGACATCAGACTGGGGCGGACATTCACCTTCCAATAGGACAATGAGCCTAAGCACACAGCCAGGACAACGCAGGAGTGGCTTCATGACAAGTCTGTGAATGTCCTTGAGTGGCCCAGCCAGAGCCCGGACTTGAACCCGATTGAACATTTCGGGAGGGACCTGAAAATAGCTGTGCATCGATGCTCCCCATCCAACCTGACAGAGCTCGAGAGGATCTGCAGAGAAGAATAGGTGAAATTACTTAAATACAGGTGTGCCAAGCTTGTAGCGTTATACTCAAGAAGCCTTGAGGCAGTAATCGCTGCCAAAGGTGCCTCAATAAAGTACTGAGTAAAAGATCTGAATACTTACCTAAATGTGATATATCAGTTATTTATTTTTAATTACTTTGCAAAAACTTCTAAACACCTGTTTTCACTTTTTTTATGTGGTATTGTGTGCATGATGATTAAAAAAAAGAATTTAATCCATTTTAGAATAAGGCTGTAACGTAACAAAATGTGGAAAAAGTGAAGGGGTCTGAATACTTTCTGAATGCATTGTGTATCCCAGAGGTTTCTCAAAGAAATGACAATGCCTGAAATAGATATTTAAAAAAATAAAAAATATAATGGTGCCTGCCTGTGGTGACATGTTGCCAGTAGCACAACAGAAAATGATCAAATATAATTGTTCTCAGCTTACGTGTATAAAAGAAACAACAGAAACCAGCGCAGTAACCAACAAGCTGCTAATGCATTTAAACGCATTAACGCTATTGTGATCTATCGGCAGCAACGTAGCTGTCGACTGTAAGGTAATTCCCGATCACAGGGGATTCACCGATCTGGCGGAGTATCGCAGGAACAGTAAGTACTGAACCTGAAAACACCGGCCAGGCCTTTGTGGTGTCTGGAAACGTGGCCGGCAGGCAGGACTACAAGTCAGACTGAAGCACAGGGGACTATGACCCCTTCTCCCTTCCATCCTACTTGCCAATGTATAATCACTGGAAAATAATGTGGAGGACTTAAGGTCAAGGCTGCTTTACCAAAGGGTGCTGAGGGAATGCTCTATGTTTTGTATCACAGAGACATGGCTCAACCCGAGCCCCCCAGACTCAGCCGTCCAGCCTGAAGGTTTCTCCATCCATCGTATGGACCGTACTCAGGATCTGGGAAAAGGAGAGTAGGGGGTGTCTGCCTCATGGTCAACTCTTCGTGGTGCTCAGACATGGAAGTTCTGTCTAACTCCTGCTCTCCGCACCTGGAACATCTGGCGGTGATGTGCCGCCCCTTCTACCTACCTAGGGAATTCACCATCATCCTGACCGCGGTCTACATCCTATATCAGCAGATGTCCGTCTGGCATTGGAGGAGCTGCACGCCGTGGTCAACAAGCACCATAGAGCTTACCCCGAGGCGTTTAACACCATAGCTGGGGAGTTCAACAAAACCAACCTGAAAAAATCACTCCCAAACTAACAGCAACATGTCTCCTGCAGCACCAGAGGATTAAACACCCTTGACCACTGCTATACGACCATCAAGGATGCCTATCATAGAAAAATAGATAGACATAGAAAATAGGTGCAGGAGGAGGCCATTCGAGCCAGCACCGCCATTCATTGTGATCATGGCTGATCGTCCGCTATCAATAACCCGTGCCTGCCTTCTCCCCATATCCCTCGACTCCATTAGCCCCTAGAGCTCTATCCAACTCTCTCTTAAATCCATCCAGTGATTTGGCTTCCATTGCCCTCTGTGGCAGGGAATTCCATAAATTCACAACTTACTGGGTAAAAAAGTTTTTTCTCACCTCAGCCTTAAATGACCTCCCCTTTATTCTAAGATTTCCCTCTATCACTCTATCCTCTCCTTCACTTCAGGAAATCCGACCATTCAGCGGTGCTGCTTCTTTCTACATACAGGCAGCAACTGGAGAGTGCACCCCCAGAGGTGAGGACTGTACAGAGCTGGTCTGGGGAGGCAGAGGAACAACTATAGATCTGCTTCAAGTCA
Organism: Okamejei kenojei; assembly: GCA_035221665.1. Classification (NCBI taxonomy): domain Eukaryota; kingdom Metazoa; phylum Chordata; class Chondrichthyes; order Rajiformes; family Rajidae; genus Okamejei; species Okamejei kenojei. Next base: position 37,183,061 of record CM069151.1, on the reverse strand, counting down.
GAAGACTGGGCAATGTTTAAGGACTCGGTAATGGTCCTAAATGAATACCCCACAGTCGTTACAGACTTCATAAGGAAATGCGTGGAGGACTGTGTTCCTACAAAAACCTTCCGAGTGTTTCCCAACTAAAAGCCTTGGTTGAACCAGAAGATCCGCATACTTCTGAAGACCAGATCCGGGGCATTCAGGTCTGGTAATGCAGAGGTCCATAAGAAGTCCAGATACGCCCTTGACAAAGCCATCAAAAAGGCCAAAAGGGACTTCCGCTCAAAGCTGGAGAATGGGATGGATGTTTGGCAACTGTGGCAGGGCTGGAATGCCATCACCTCCTACAAGGCAAAATCAGGAGGCAGCTGAAGCGACAGCAAAGCATCACTCCCTGACGAGCTCAATGCTTTCTACACACGCTATGATAGAGAGAACACTGATGTGCCTTCCCGAGCCCCAAAACGCCCTGTGATTACAGTCACAGTTACAGAGGCTGACGTCAGACGATCCTTCAGGGGGGGTGAACCCTCGGAAAGCGTCTGGACTTGATGGTATACCTGGTCGAGTTCTTAAAACCTATGCAGACCAACTGGCTGGGGTTTTTGCAGACATTTTCAACCTTTCACTACTGAGATCAGAGGTTCCCACCTGGTTTGAGGGCATCAATAATACCGTTGCACTAGAAGAGTAAGGTGACGTGCCTGAACGACTATCGACCAGTGGCACTAACGTCTCTGGTGATGAAGTGCTTTGAGAGGTCGGTTATGGGGCATATCAAATCCTACCTCAACAAGAACCTCGATCCACTACAGTTCACCTACCATCACAATAGGTCCACGGAGGATGCGATCTCTTCACTCAGCTTTGGACCACTTGGACAATAAAAACACTTCCGTCAGGCTGTTGTTTATAGACTACAGCTCATCGTTCAATACCATCATCCCCTCCAAGCTGGTCACACGATGGCAAAGCTGGTCACCCGCGAGTCATGGCGCCAGGCGGAAGAGGGCTTTGCCTGAGCCAGATGCTTGCCCCTTTACCGGGGTTGTATAGTAGGCATTAGAATATCTGTAACATAGTTATCTGATGAGTTTGTAACATGGTGGTGGGTATGTCACAACGGTTTTGGTTTTTGCCTCATGTTGAAATTAAATAAATTATTTTTTGATATTAAAAAAAGCTGGTTACGCGAGGAGGTGTGGTGTCCAGACATAAGAACGGGAGTTGATTTTTGTTTTTTCATCTTTATGGAATTTGGAGGAGATACAGCGATACTTTAAATATCTTTGTGTATCGCTGCGACATTGAAGAGACTTGTTTTAAAGTTTCTGTTTGATTTGAGACTGCGAACAGTCGTATCAGCAGACTGCGCAGCTCCCACAACTGTGGCTAGCAACCTGCCAGGAACTGCGGCTCACCAAAAGGGAGGAGAAAATCTTTTTGGACTTTTGCACCCGCGTCCACAACAACCCTCCCCCCCCCTACCGGGTCGGTCTGGCTTTTGTGCTGTGTGGGAGCTTGTCTGAACCTGCACCGTCTCGACCTCTATCTGCGGCCTTGGAGCCAGGAGCTAACAACTAAGCTTCCTTTCTCCCAGTAAGATGGACGGAGATAGTCCCTTTTGTTGCTGTAGGAGTGGCGAAAAACACCTGGGATTGCCTGCGTATGTCAGCAGCTTACCAAAGAATGCAGGAGAGCCGAGATAGCCAGGCGAAGGTGGTAACACAGCAGTTTTTCGGGGGAGCCACTATTAAGTTCAAGTTTATTCATGGATAACCCCTTGAGATGAACAGTCATCTCGTTTTTGAGGGGGTCCAACATAGAACATACAGCACAAGACATAACATACATAGAGGCTCTCACTGACACACCTACCCACACACCAACGTTCAAGGCGACACGACTTGCCTACCTCCCTCGAACTGTTCCAATTTTTTGTGTTTGCACTTGGCCTCGTGCCATTTGGACTGTCTGTGTCAGTGTGTTGAAGTGCTATGTTTTAAATCGTAGCGCTCGATACCATGCAGGGTCAGCGTTCTGGGGGATCGGGGCCTTCCAGAAGCTATGCAAAGGCGGCTGCTTCAGCTGCTCCTCTGGGGGCTTGGTTCTCCATGAGGAACCTGCCTTTCGAGCATGATATAAGGTGCTACTTGCCCTCTCAGATGAACCTGGGGGACTGCTCAGCTGCCGTGGCCATGGCGGCCAAGCCTGCAGGCGTCCTGTACGTGGGAAGGCCGTGTTTTTCCTTGAGTCTGTTTAGGGGGTGAACGAGGCCGTGAGTAAAGGGATCTCAGTGAGAGGAACATTCCTGCAGGTCGAGCCCTTGGCGACCATCGCTCAGCGGGTGGTCCTGTCCAACGTCCCGTCCTGCATCACAAGCGAGGCCCTTCTTCCCCACCTTCATTCCCTGGGGAAGGCCCTCATGGACATCACCCCGATATCCCAGGGTTCTGCAGGAAGGAGCTGTGGCACGTTCTTTCCCTCTGGCATCAGCTGATGGGACCTGGAGGAGGTGGTTGACGGGCGCTTCTGTGTCTAGCAGGATGGGCGTAAATTCACCATCTACTGGACATCGGAGCGCCCAAGGTGCCATGCCTATAAGGAAGTGGAGCATATTCGGAGGAATTGCCCCAAATCCCGGGCAGAGGCCTCCGCGTTCGGTGCTACTAACCCCCCTGCTCCCACCCATCTGTGGTAGAGTCAAGGAACCCTGGGGTTGCGCAGAGCGCAGGTGGGACAGGGGAGGGTAAAAGAAGGGGGGCAAGGTGGAAAAGAAGATTAAGCGCATTGGGAATGAAACCCCCAGAGACAAGTACGTTCCACCCATCCCGCCACCTCCCGTTAGGGAGTCTGCAAGCCCCATAATCCAGCCCGGGGCGGTGGGGATCAGGTGGGAATAGGGGGTGCCACAGAAGGGTGATCAGGTGACTCCCAGAGTCTGTGAGCTCCTCCCCATCGAAAAAGAGGAGGAATCTCTCACGGGATGAGCGTAAGCGGGACGAATGGGAATCCGCCAGGGGAGAGGGGAGTACTGTGGTGGAGGAAGACTCCCAGCCTCTGGTTCGGGCCCCGGTCCCATGTTCTGAAGGGGATTTTTGGGAGGGTGGCGATGGGGATCACTTGGGTGATATGGAGCAGGAAGAGATTCCTGTTGGGGAGAGAACCCAGGACAACCCATCCAGGATGAAGCGCAGAGTCCGAAGGTAGACACAGGACCTGGCTCCAGAAGGACTCCCTCCCTGAGTCTGGCGCACCAGAGTCCACTCTGGGCCCAAGTGAGGGAGGGATAGTCGCCCCCACTGTTGATGGTCTTGAGTCCCTGGGTACATTTGGGGTAGGCCCCTCTGCCACTGGCCCTAGGGTTGGGACTGAGATAGAGGTGAGACCAGCGCGTGGGGAAGAGGCAACCGCCACACAGGGAGGTGCGGGAGTATCGAGCACGAAGGGTGTGTCCGGGGATGGGGAGTAATGAGCCAACTAGTGAGTCCTAGGATAACGCCACTCCAATCATTCAAATGGAGGAATTCCGCGAGTTCATTGAGGCCACGGAAGGAGCCCAACATCGGCCCAGACTGCCTTCCCTACACAGTCTCACCTGCTCTCTAAACCTCATCCTCAGAAGGGGGAAGAGGGGCAAGGGGGCGCATGGGGTGAAGGGGAACGACCTCCGTCAGCTCAGGTCCTTCTTGAATGACCTGAAGATGGAAGCCGACCAAGAGCAGCGTCGAACCTGTTGAGGATAGAGGGACCAGTAGAGCGTCCCTTGTGGCCAGGGTCCAGAGGGCAAGGAGCACTGCCACTCCACTTATGGTCCGTAGGGGGAGGAGTGGCTCTGCTGTCAGTGACTGAAGGACCGGTGACGGGATCTAGGGAGTGGCCAGTGCTGAGGAAGTCCTGGTTTGGTTGGCCAAGCTGGTAATCCGGGAATCACAGTGCCAGGCGGAAGAGGGCTTTCACCGAGCAAATCCCGGTTTGCCCCTTTTTTTTGGCTTTAGTATCGTGTTGAAATTAAATAAATTATTTTTTGATACTAAAAAAACTGGTTACTTGAGAAGGTGTGGTGTTGCGGAGCTCCCGTCCAAACACAAAAATAGTAAAGGCCCTGTCTGAAGAAGGGTCTCGACCCGAAACGTCGCCTATCTCCTTCGCTCCTTAGATGCTGCTGCACCCGCTGAGTTTCTCCAGCCTTTTGTGTACCCTCGATTCTCTAGCATCTGCAGTTCGTTCTTTAACACAAGGCCCTGTCCCACTTTCCCGAGTTACTCACGAACTCTCCCGAGTTTTCCCCTTGATTTGAACTCGGAGAATTATGGTAATAGCCATTCGTAGGTAATCGGGGCTATTTTTTTTACTCGTGGACATTTTTCAACATGTTGATAAAACGTCCCGACTTACCTGATGCCCTGAGATCCTACGGCTGGCATTATGAACCGCTATGAAACATCTACGGACTCCTACGGTCTCCTACGAGCTCACTACCGACCTTACCTGACATTTCCCGAGTTCGAATCAAGGGGAAAACTCGGGAGAGTTTGTGGGTAACTCGGGAAAGTGGGACAGGGTCTTAAATTTAAACATTTTTTTGGAATTCGGAGGAAGCTCACGGAACTGGGTCCGTGCGCATCCCTCTGCATTTGGATCCTCGACGTCCTCATCCACTGACCACAGACTGTTCAAATTGGCAGAAATACTTCATCCTCAGTAACAATCAGTACGGGAGCACCTCAAGGCTGCATGCTCAGCCCCCTGCTCTACTCACTCTAGACTCATGACTGTGTAGCCGGACACAGTACGAACTTCATCTTTAAACTTGCCGACGACATCACCGTTGTAAGACGAATTATAGATGGTCATGAGTCAGAGTATAGAAGTGAGATTGAACAATTGACCAAATAGTGCCAGCACAACAACCTGGCTCTCAATATCTGTAAAACTGGGTGTTGATCATAGGTCAGGGATTCCCAAGTGTCAGTGAAATGTTGTATTTTGTCAAGAAAGCTTTGAATGTTGCATTTTTCTTCTGTCCTCCAATTGCCCTCTTTTCATGATAGAACTTGGAGTAGTCAAGAGATAAGCAAATGAGTGATGTGGTCTACCTAACAGAAATAACAGTGTAAATAGGGCCTTGATTTTGGGAGAGGAATTGGATGTTAGTTTGATTATCCTTTCAGTGAATTTCATGGTGACCACATTTGAGGCATTTTTCCAGTCCCTTGGGAGCTCAGTCTAGATCTCCAGCCATTTGTAACTGCAAAGTATTGTATCGTAAAGGGTCCAATTTTATGTGATTAAATAGGTAATGAACTTACAACTTGCAACCCAGATGTTATGAAAATTGAATTCTCTAAGTTTAAATAACACTCCCCCATCCCATTACTGTGCATCTGCACTCTGGCACACACTCATTTCTCCCATCAACCCACCCTCTTCTCCTCTTCTCCTATTTGCTAAAATGCTGATATCTTACATGCTTCCTTGCTGAAAAATTACTTCCAGAAATTCCTAGGACACATTTGATCTTCCACCATTCTTTGTCAGAACAGTTATGCTTTGTGCATCCTCCAATCATTCTTCTAATCATACTGCACTCCAAAATAAATATCTAACAATGCACCAATTTCCAGGAACATTGGGATTATAGATGTTGATGAGAAGATAACATTCTTCAACATCAGGTACAGTGACTTGCAAAAATTTTCATACCCCTTGAACTTATCCACATTTTGTCACGTTACAACCACAAACATAAATGTATTTTATTGGGATTTTATATGATAGACCAACACAAAGTGGCGCATAATTGTGAAGTGGAAGGAAAATCATACATGGTTTTCAAATATTTTTACAAATAAAAAAATGAAAAGTGTGGCGTGCAAAAGTATTCAGCCCCCTTTACTCTGATACCCCTAAATAAAATCCAGTGCAACCAATTGCCTTCAGAAGTCACCTAATTAGTAAATAGAGTCCAATTGTGTGTAATCTAATCTCAGTATAAATACAGCTGTTCTGTGAAGGCCTCAGAGGTTTGTTAGAGAACATTAGTGAACAAACAGCATCATGAAGCCCAAAGAACACACCAGACATGTCAGGGATAAAGTTGTGGAGAAGTTTAAAGCAGGGTTAGGTTATAAAAAAATATCCCAAGCTTTGAACATCTCACGGAGCACTGTTCAATCCATCATCCGAAAATGGAAAGAGTATGGTACAACTGCAAACCTACCAAGACATGGCCATCCACCTAAACTGACAGGCCAGGCAAGGAGAGCATTGATCAGTGAAGCAGCCAAGAGGCCCATGGTAACTCTGGAGGAGCTGCAGCGATCCACAGCTCAGGTGGGAGAATCTGTCCACAGGACAACTATTAATCGTGCACTCCACAAATCGGGCCTTTATGGAAGAGTGGCAAGAAGAAAGCCATTGTTGAAACCATAAGAAGTCCCGTTTGCAGTATGCCACAAGCCATGTGGGGGACACTGCAAACATGTGGAGGAAGGTGCTCTGGTCTGATGAGACCAAAATAGTAAGATTAAATGAGAACTTACCAGTTTGAAGTTTGATCTTTATTTTATGAGGTGTTACGATGAGGGATTACGTGAAGACCCCGCCAGCACGCATGCGCGACATTCTTCAAAGCAGCGGTGTGAAATCACTGATACCAGAGTTGACTAACATAGCAAGATAAGAGAGAACTTTATATACCAGTTGACCTTTATAATAGAGGGTTTGGGAGCGGAGGGCACGTAATCCCTCATCGTAACTCCTCATAAAATAAAGATCAAGCTTCAAACTGGTAAGTTCTCATTTAATCTTACTATTTTACTTCGGAGTCACATGAGTGACTACATGAAGATTTAAAAGCTCTGTGATTTCATGCCCTGGAACGAGTCCATGCTCACACACTGCCATGCTAGGAATGGAGGATGTAACGTATTTCAGACATGAACTGTGCTGAAAAATAAAAAGGTATTTTTTTCATACCTAAAATAATAATGTCCCTACATTGGGGTAAATCATGAAACAGAAATTAAAATTTTTCCTGCAAATGTCTCGGGAGTGGCCACGGGTTTATTATAGGAGCGCTGAAAAGTCCGTTCATTACCCCAACCCGCTGTTGCAAGGATGTGGTCCATTGGAACTTCCATCATCCTTGCTGCCGATGTGGATGCAGCCCTGGTGGAGCGAGATTTAAAAACATTAGAGTCCACCCCCGCTGCACCCAATACCACCCTTAGTCTAAAGAAGGGTCTCGACCCGAAACGTCGCCTATCTCCTTCGCTCCTTAGATGCTGTTGCACCCGCTGAGTTTCCCCAGCCTTTTGTGTACCCTCGATTCTCCAGCATCTGCAGTTCCTTCTTTAACACTTAACCATCTGGAAATGGTTTGTACTGTGACCTTATGGTGAGGGCGTTTATGGCTAATAAGTAAAGCCCTCTCCGTGCCCCTGAGACTCTTGTTGACCTCTATATATCGCAATATATATGTCACGATGCAGAGCAGACATCTGCAGGATAGGCCAGAAATCCTAATTTTTGGCCAGTGGATCCGGGTCTATCCTGTTTAAGTAACCCTTGTATTAGGAAGGTTATCTTGTCATTAGTGATATACATGGAATCCATACTTAATTTATGTAAAGACTGGACCTGTTGTGCTGTTACAAGTGCCATTAACATAACCATTTTATAGGTTAATTTATCCAGTGTGAGTCCCGATATAGGTGTCCATCCTCGAAGCATAGTCAGCACTATGCCTATGTCCCATGTATGGGTGTATCTGGGCCTGGTGGGATTAGAATTAAATATACCCCTCATCAGTTTAGATACCAGTGGGTGTGATCCCACAGCCAGATTATCACACCCTCGCCCCAGATAATTGGATAGGGCACTACGGGCACAATTAATGGCACTGTAGCTCAATCCCTCATCCAAATGAAGGATAGCCAGGAACTCCAGCACTTCAGTGATGGTGGCTGTGTCGTATGAAGTGTTCGTTCTGGTGCAGAACACTTCCCATTTCTTCACATATGTTAGATATTGTCTTCTGGTGGACTCCCTGCATGATGCTGTGATGACATTTATCGTCCTGTCGGAGAGTCCATAGTCCAGAAATGGCCTGTTCAGAATCTGCAAACCAACAGATTTATTCGGTCATGGCACGGATGACTTTCCCGTCACAGGGTGTACCAAAAGGCTCGGACGTTTGTTGATCCGAATGCGGCCATATTTTGTACTACTGGGAACCATGGTTGGGTTGGCCAGTCGGGAACAACCAAAATACCCGTTGCGGTGCCTTGTTTGATTTTTTGTAAGACCTGGCTGAGGAGGCAGAAGGGGGGAAATGCATAGAAAAAACAAATCCCCCCAATACAGCGAGAAAGCGTCCATCGCTACTGCCCCAGCGTCTGGTTCCCAAGCAACATATGTTGGTAGTTGGTGATTTAATCTGGAAGCAAAAAGGTTGATATCTGGTGTCCCATACCGTTCTATAATATCGGCAAACACTTTCCGATCCAACATCCATTCGGTGTTGTCGTTGAATTTGCGTGACCTGGTGTCCGCCACTGCAGTTAGCTTACCTGGAAGGTAAATGGTTGAGATCCATATATTCCTTTCCAGACACCAGTGCCAGATATTATTAACCAATTCATCACATGATATCGACTTTATTCCACCCATATGATTAATATAGGCCACCACAGTGGTATTATCAATCTGTAATCGTACATGCAAATGGTGCATGTCTGAGCAGTAGGCCCGGAGTCCATGAAATGCTCCCAGCATTTCTAGATAATTAATCTCTAGTGCTCCAAACAGGGTTAATTCTTGTGCACTCCATCTGCCACAACTAGAGGTGGTATTAGTTGCTCCCCAGCCTTTTGTACTGGCATCAGTCTGTAATGTAACCGTGGGATTCATAATAGTGATGGTGTTAGAACAATGTTGTATATTGTCTATCCACCAATTTAACTCTAATTTTGCTTTCCCTGGTAGTTCCATAGGCCTATCAAAATGGCCTGCATGAGTTTTAAGAGCTCTTTGTAGATTTTGGTAATGGAGTGGTCCAAATTGTGCTGCTGGAAATGCAGCCACTAGTTTCCCAATTACTCTGGCTACTTGCCGAATGGATGGTTTTCTGATGCTAGTGAGGCTTTTACATAGAAACATAGAAACATAGAAATTAGGTGCAGGAGTAGGCCATTCAGCCCTTCGAGCCTGCACCGCCATTCAATATGATCATGGCTGATCATCCAACTCAGTATCCCGTACCTGCCTTCTCTCCATACCCCCTGATCCCCTTAGCCACAAGGGCCACATCCAACTCACTCTTAAATATAGCCAATGAACTGGCCTCAACTACCCTCTGTGGCAGAGAGTTCCAGAGACTCACCACTCTCTGTGTGAAAAAAGTCTTTCTCATCTCGGTCTTAAAGGATTTCCCCCTTATCCTTAAGCTGTGACCCCTTGTCCTGGACTTCCCCAACATCGGGAACAATCTTCCTGCATCTAGCCTGTCCAACCCCTTAAGAATTTTGTAAGTTTCTATAAGATCCCCTCTTAATCTCCTAAATTCCAGAGAGTATAAACCGAGTCTATCCAGTCTTTCTTCATAAGACAGTCCTGACATCCCAGGAATCAGTCTGGTGAACCTTCTCTGCACTCCCTCTATGGCAATAATGTCCTTCCTCAGATTTGGAGACCAAAACTGCACGCAATACTCCAGGTGTGGTCTCACCAAGACCCTGTACAACTGAAGTAGAACCTCCCTGCTCCTGTACTCAAATCCTTTTGCTATGAAAGCTAACATACCATTCGCTTTTTTCACTGCCTGCTGCACCTGCATGCCTACTTTCAATGACTGGTGTACCATGACACCCAGTTCTCGCTGCATCTCCCCTTTTCCTAATCGGCCACCATTTAAATAATAGTCTGCTTTCCTGTTTTTGCCACCAAAGTGGATAACCTCACATTTATCCACATTATACTGCATCTGCCAAACATTTGCCTACTCACCCAGCCTATCCAAGTCACCTTGCAGTCTCCTAGCATCCTCCTCACAGCGAACACTGCCCCCCAGCTTAGTGTCATCCGCAAACTTGGAGATATTGCCTTCAATTCCCTCATCCAGATCATTAATATATATTGTAAATAGCTGGGGTCCCAGCACTGAGCCCTGCGGTACCCCACTAGTTACTGCCTGCCATTGTGAAAAGGACCCGTTTACTCCTACTCTTTGCTTCCTGTTTGCCAGCCAGTTCTCTATCCACATCAATACTGAACCCCTAATACCGTATGCTTTAAGTTTGTATACTAATCTCTTATGTGGGACCTTGTCGAAAGCCTTCTGGAAGTCCAGATATACCACATCCACTGGTTCTCCCTTATCCACGCTACTAGTTACATCCTCGAAAAATTCCACAAGATTCGTCAGACATGATTTACCTTTTGTAAATCCATGCTGACTTTGTCCAATGATTTCACCACTTTCCAAATGTGCTGCTATCCCATCTTTAATAACTGACTCTAGCAGTTTCCCCACTACCGATGTTAGACTAACTGGTCTGTAGTTCCCCGTTTTCTCTCTCCCTCCCTTCTTAAAAAGAGGGGTTACATTTGCTACCCGCCAATCCTCAGGAACTACTCCAGAATCTAAAGAGTTTTGAAAGATTATCACTAATGCATCCACTATTTTCCTGAGCTACTTCCTTAAGTACTCTGGGATGCAGCCTATCTGGCCCTGGGGATTTATCGGCCTTTAATCTATTCAATTTACCCAACACCACTTCCCGACTGACCTGGATTTCACTCAATTCCTCCTTTGACCCACAGTCCCCTGCTATTTCCGGCAGATTATTTATGTCTTCCTTAGTGAAGACGGAACCAAAGTAGTTATTCAATTGGTCCGCCATATCCTTGTTCCCCATGATCAACTCACCTGTTTCTGACTGCAAGGGACCTACATTTGTTTTAACTAACCTCTTTCTCTTCACATATCTTCCGTCATGCTTCCGTCAAGTCTGCCACTTGGTGATAGACATTTGAACAGAATCGATAGTGAACCCCAATAATCCATGGTAGTGGAGGTCTCAATTTTGATTTATGTGGATGAATGATAAATCCCAGCTTTTGAAAAAGATGCTTTGTGACTGATACTGCCAATGTAGCCAACTCTAAATTTACCCCTACAATGAGAATATCATCAAGGTAGGCCATAACAATATGGTTTTGTTTCCTCAAATATGCCAAAGCTGGGTTTTAACAATTTGGTAAACAGCCTGGGTGCTGATGATAACCCATTGGGTAAGGCCTTATCCTGCCAAAGCTGTCCCATCCAGACAAATTTCAGATATTTACGATGATCCTTGTGTATTGGTACTGAATAGTATGCATCCTTTAGGTCAATGCAAGCCATGTAGTACCTGTCAGAGATTAGCTGTTTGGCTGTGACAAACATGTCCATTTTGAAATGGGCATACTGAACGGAAGTATTCAGTTCGGTCAAATCTATAATGATGCGGCATCCGCCGTCTTTTTATTTTTGGTAAAAATGTTTGATACGAACTCTTGAGATTCTCTGTTTGTCTTCTCAATTACCCCTTTTGTGTTTAATCTTAAAAGTTCAGCATGGCCTTCTGTCCTCTCTTTTTGTGAAAGTATAAACTTTCAGCTAGGTGTATGCTGAACTGGGATGGGGAGTTCGTAAACAAATTCAATTTTATATCCCTGAATACTTCCGAGCATGTAAGGATCAGAGGTAAAAGTGCTCCACACATGACGAAACAAGTGCAACCGTCCCCCAACCCGTGATGAGTCTAGACATGCAATGTTTTCGAGGCAACCAGAACCACCTACCTCCATGGTTACCGGCGGTGCTGTGTTGGTTGTCTCTGTCCTTGCTTCTTGTTCTGTTGTGTTGCTGCGGTGTGAGGTTGGCGCATTTTCCAAGAAGGCCAGGCTGGGCCATGGCATAAAAAAAACCGTTGTGCAGGTGGGCCGGCCTTCGAGCTTTCACCACCAGATGGTCTCTCGTTGTAACGGTGCCTGGTGGATGTGTATGGGTGCTGCCGCTGCTGATATGGGGTTTTGGAGGTGTTTGGCACCTTAATCATGCCGATTGCCTTGGCCTCCTCATTAACCTGCTTTGGGAGGTTGTCCCCAAACAGCAATGGAGGCGGCTGTGCCCTGCTGGGCCTGCATAATCCCGCAAATTTGGGATTGAGTGCAGGCTTTATGATGCTTTTCCTGTAGCTGTTGATTTCAAACAGTGTATTGCACAGGAGTGCTAGAGTGTCTTGCAGCTCTTCAGGTATCTCAACCTCATCAATTGTTCTGGCTACTGCTGTAATCCCAGCAGCTTGAGGATTCTATGGAGTTTCATCTCCTGGCTTCTTATGGTCGGGCTCATGTTGCCCCAAATGGGGTTGTTGACAGCAGGTACATTAAGAGAAATACAATTCTCTGGCGCAAGGTATTTTTCTGCCGTATTGTTAGTTGCTTGTTCCTGCAGCTGGTTTGTTGCCATGTAATTTATACTGGCTGCCAGTTTAGGATGCAATGGCAGTCCTTTTTGGGTAGGCATAGAGAATTTGTTGACCATACCCAGTAATTCTTCTTGCAGCACCCCTGTCACAGGTGAATCTTCAGCCATGTCCCCTTCTTCAGGGTCAGCCCAGTTCTAACCCCCAATGCTCCCCTGCGAAGAGGGTGAGACATTTGGCAGTCCTTGATAGGATGCTGCCGTGGGTCTGCGAAGAGACCCACTGTGACTCTGCCCCTGCATAAGCAGGTCACGCTGGAGCAATTGCCCCACCATCTGCTCCATGTGGGTAAGACGACCGCCGTCGCTATCCGCAAAACGGGGTGTCCTCAGGTCCGGACCCAGCCGAGTCTACGGACCTGTCTGACTTCCGGGTGGTTTTGCCGCTGGACCGCGGCTCACCTGCGGTCTGCTGCGGCGGGAAGTCGGGGGCTTCTGGATGCACCTGCAGCTCTGGAGAGTCGGCATGCTGCTGGCTGCTTTCCACAGCAGCGATTTTTGCCGCTGCTCTCCGCGATTTCCTGGACGCCATTCTGTTCTTTTGCTGTGAAAACACACCACACAGTCTCTACCAGAATGGTAAGTACTTACCTCCGGCTGATTTTTAAACTTACGCTGGAGGAGCGACGCTCCTCCCGACTGTCGCTTTCGCAATGCGTTCGACGATATGTCGCGCATGCGTGCTGGCAGGGTCTTCACGTAGTCACTCACGTGACTCCGAAGTAAAATTGAAGTTTTTGGCCTAAATGCAAAACGCTATGTGCGGCGGAAAACTAACACTGCACATCACCCTGAACACACCATCCCCACTGTGAAACATGGTAGTGGCAGCATCATGCTGTGGGGATGCTTTTCTTCAGCAGCGACAGGGAGACTGGTCAGAGTTGATGGGAAGATGGATGGAGCCAAATACAGGGCAATCTTGGAAGAAAACCTGTTAGAGTCTGCAAAAGACTTGAGACTGGGGCGGAGGTTCACCTTCCAGCAGGACAACGACCCTAAACATACAGCCAAAGCTACAATGGAATGGTTTAGATCAAAGCATATTCATGTTAGAATGGCTCAGTCAGTCCAAACCTAAATCCAAATTGAGAATCTCTGGCAAGACTTGAAAATTGCTCATCCAATCTGACTGAGCTTGAGCTATTTTACAAAGAAGAATGGGCAAAAATTTCAGTCTCCAGATGTGCAAAGCTGGTAGGGACATTCCCCAAAAGACTAGCAGCTGTAATTGCAGCGAAAGGTGGTTTTACAAAGTATTGACTCAGGGGGGGCTGAATACTTTTGCACGCCACACTTTTCAGTTTTTTATTTGTAATAAAATTTGGAAACCATGTATCATTTTCCTTCCACTTCACAATTATGCACCACTTTGTGTTGGTCTATCACATAAAATCCCAATAAAATACATTTCCGTTTGTGGTTGTAACGTGTCAAAATGAGGAAAAGTTCAAGGGGTATGAAAACTTTTGCAAGCCATTGTATATACTTGTTTAGAATGCAATTTTAAAGTATAATACAGAGCCCTCCACAGACACATGTAAATATTTAACTATAGCCTGTGGGAAAAAAATCTGCAATTAACCTATTATGCTTGAATATCCTTTCAGAAAACACTGACAGCAAGTTCTTCCTGCTGCTGAACACATGTGGAGTTTGCGTATTTTTCCTGTTGCCACATTGGTTTTCTCCGGGTGCTCCGGTTTCCTCCAACATTCCAAAGATGTTAGGGTCTACAGGATTAATTGGCTTCTCCTTAAATTGCCCCTAGTGTGTTGGACATAGGGCTTGTGTACGGGTGATCGATGATCAGCGTGGAATCGGTGTGCCGAAGAGCCCACGCTATATCTCTAAACTAAACCAAATATACATGGTGTGTAAGATAAAAGAGAGGATGAAGCTCCAGTATGCAAATACCAGCATAACATTATAATCTCCCTACACTGTGTACTTTTGGCAGGCATCAGCTCTGTTGGGAGCAACAGCTTCTAAGGCCATTGTGATATGCCAGAATATAAACATTCACGAAGGAGATGATTTTTGCAACTAATGAGCAATTGCAAATTTACGATGATACGTTATATAAATTAAGTTGTCTCTCACCCTGGACCTCTCTCCCCAATTTGCTGTAGGTTATCTTTGGCACAAATAAGGACACAATTTTCTTTGGCTCTGTTCCCACCCTTACCTATTATTGAAATGACAGATTGAAGTAAAAATCTGGCCAAATAAAGAATATTACAACATATGGCAATGATTGGCAAGAATGCAAGAAGTTTCATGGTAAGTGAAGTAGTGAACAAAAATTAATATTGACATAAACTCACGGGACACACACCAGTGGTATTATTGCATTGGTGTATTTGAACTAAGATAATGAGAATATGTAGGTTTTGTGGCAAGGCGATAAGCCCAAAATGAAGGCGAGGAGCCAGGTGTTTCGGGAGGTATTTTATTCGCTGTTGTTCTCTTATCCAGTCGTGTCTGCAAGAGAAAGATTGCGCCTAAACCCCTGCCCTTTATCCCTGTTGCTAAGGGCCGCCCCCGGACTAGTCCATTCTCGTGCCGAGGGGATCGATAGTGGAATGGCCCAACCCACAGGATCCCCCCCCAGAACAGGAGTCACGGAACGCACCGGCGGGCGTACAGAAGTTGGCCGACAGAGGGGCCGGCGGAGGCACAGGTGGAGGGAGCCGCAAAGGTGGGCGACCTCGTGGCCGAGGCTAGGCAACCAGCACTGGCTGGCCAATGTCCAAATGTGCCGGCTTTAACCGGTCAAACAACACGGCCTCCGGCCGACCCCCCATATCCAACACAAAGGTTGTCTGTCCATGCTCCAGCACCCGAACAGGCCTTCATACGGCCTTAGGAGCGGCGACCAGTGGGCGTCAGCGCAGGAAAACCTAGGGGCAGTCCCGGAGGGCTGATGGCACATGCGGAATGTCCCATGGTGCTGTAGGATGGATGAGGGCGGTCCCTGCTGCCCCGGCGTCGACGGCACGAACTCCCCGGGCACCGTGAGCGGTGACCCGTAAACGAGCTTTGCTGAAGATGAGGCCAAGTCCTCTTTAGGCGCAGTTCGGATGCCCAGCAAGACCCATGGCAGTGCGTCCATCTAGTCCGGGCCGGAGAATCGTGCTTTCAGCGCTGCCTTGAACTGCCGGTGGAACCTCTCCACCAGGCCATTTGCCTGCGGGTGATAGGCCGTGGTGTGGTGCAGCCGCACACCCAACAGGTGAGCCATGGCAAACCATAGCTCAGAGGTGAACTGTGAGTCAGCCTGTGGATCATGTCGAAAACCCTCCTGCGCCAGGCAGCAGGGACGGTGGGACACGGCTGACCGGCCGACACATCGCACAGTATTGTTGCTCCTCCAGGGCCGAGAAGGACACCCTCAAGGCGAAGGCCGGAGATCTCACCGTCTGTGAGCTGAGCATCTGCCAGGGCAGAATAGTGAATGCCGGGCGCCAACTCGAAAACAGCGTCGATAGCGGGGCGGGGCGGGGCAACGCGTCGGCCACCTGGTTCTCCTTCCCCTCGATGATGACACAAAACGGTGATAAAAGGCCACCATGCTGACGAACTGCAGGCAGCACGCAGTGTATGGACGGGGAAACCAGCGATGGCCTCGACCCTGTCCGGCAGGGGAACCACGCCTTATGAAGTCACGCGGTGGCCGAGGAAGTCAATGGTGGTCAACCCAAACTGGCACTTTGCGAGGTTCACAGCCAAACCATGCTCAGAGCCGCTGACAGATGTCGTCGAGGTAGAAGAACCCAAACTCGAGACCGCGACACACCCCGATCATCAACCGTTGAAATGCCTGCGCAGCGTTCTAAAGGCCGAATGGCATCCGCATAAACTCGTACAATCCAAACGGTGTAATGATTACCGTCTTGGGCACATCCTCTGGGTGGATCGGGATCTGGTTATAGCCCTAAACCAAATCCACTTTTGGGAAGATAGTGGCCCTGACCAAATGGGCATTGAAGTCCTGGATGTGGGGCACGGGGTATCGGTCTGCGGTGGTGGCGGCATTCAGCTGCCGATAATTCCCGCAACATCGCCAGCCCCGGCTTGTTTTGGGGACCATGTGGAGTGGGGATGACCATGGGCTGTTCGAAGGACAGACGATCCCCAAGGTCTCCATCGTGCGGAGCTACGCCATGCCAGACGTAGCGTATCAGGCAGCATTCGGCGTGCTTGTGTGTTGAGGGGTGGGCTGGTAGTCGATATGAAATGCACCACCCTTTGCTTGGGGGTCGACAACCGGAACTGAGGTGTCAAGATGTCCGGGAACGCGGCCAAGACCCGAGCAAAACGGGAATCCACGGATGACAGGGGGCATGCAATCGGCTCACTCAGACGCAGCGTGATTGGCTCCATCGTGGCGGCGTGGACCAAGCGCTGCCGCCTGACGTCCACCAGGAGGGAGTGAGCCCGGAGGAAGTCGACCGAGCAATGGCTGGGAGACATTGCCGATGGTAAACTTCCATGAGAAATGGCAGGAGCGAACCCCATACGTACGGATGGGGCTGCCATTCGCCGCTGTGAGGAGGCGCCCCCACTTACCGGAACGAATGTCTACCAGCGAAGGGGGCAGGACACTCAGCTCTGCCCCGATATCCATGAGGAAGCGACCCCCAGAGCGTCGATTCCAGGTGAAGAGGCGGTGAATCTGGCCGGCAGCCACGGGGCGTATTGGCAGCAAGCCCTGGCATTTCCCTGGAATGTGCATGGCTGGCAGCATTGTCGTGCTGCAGCACCCCAGCGCTGGTGGTAAAAGCTCCAGTGACTTCTGCCGGTGGCGCTTGGAGCCTGCTGGTGTGGGACTGCAGGTGCGGTACCCGCCCCGGTCACGGGGGGTGGAGATCACACAGGCCTCCAGGGCGCAGTTGTCACTCTCTCCACAGCACCCCCGCCCAACCAGAGGAAATCGGGCGGTGCCGGAGTGACGGCCAGCGCACTGACGTCATCCCGGCGCGCCATCCACAGTAGGCATGTTACAAAACTTACCTTCAGCAGTTCTGTCACTGCCCGTGTGCGCGGCTTTGGTGCCTTTGGATGGGGGGGGGGTTAAAATGCCGTTTTCTCCTGCCTGTCCGAGATATATGTTCTCGGGCTGGTAGCTAATGCTGCAGAATTGTTCCGACTACTGTTCTGTGAATTTTTTTTTTTTTTTAAATGCAGGCTGGAGTAAAATAAAAATCCACTTCTAACGCCGTCAACGGGATGGATCTCCCGTACGGGACAAATAAAGGTAAGCCATTTATTTTACATATAAACTTGCTTCTTAGGATTACCTCAATTCAAATTTTACGTTGCGAAAAGGTGATTCAGGCCCCATGCGAATCGGCAGTGTTTTTCATGCCGATATGGGGTTTAAATTCACAGTAAACCGCAACGTTCCAATCGATCGCGTTCCACAAAATCCCACTCGCAAGATGATTTAAATGGCCATTAATTTACAGGAATTAAACACTAAATTCCTTCCATTCGGCCTATAAATTAATGACAATGAGATTTAAAAATCATATTATATTGTGAATTCTTGTGTGAATATTAATTGGACACTTAGGCTATTTAAAAATGTTAACCTTTTCTTAAGAAATGGATGGATGTTTAGATCTAGTAATTGAATTTTGTAATTAGCTACAATTATGTAACTAACTAATTATATGCTTTAATTTCAGGTCATCCAAGTAAGATTGTTTCATATTTGTTTCAGAATGCTTCAATCTATAATAACTGAACATTTATTTCAGTTCTCTTAATTTCTCCACAGCGCGCCTGCCGAAGGCCCGGGTGTCGGCGAACGAGACGTCGGTGAGCTGCAGGCGGATGTAGGGCGGCAGCAGATGCACGTAAGTGTACTCAAACAGGAGGCATGGCGTGTGCCCAAACAGGAGGCACGGCGTGTGCCCATCCAGGAGCGCGACCATCTCGTTAAGGAAGCTTGATGGCCGCCGGTCGCCTAGGCTCTCCACATGAAGGAGCCTGGCAGTCCATTCCATCTGGCTGAGCCTGTAAACCTGGAGCAGGAGCTCCTTAAGGCCGAGGTATTTCTCGGCGGCCAGGGGTCTTCGAGGAACTGAGTGACCTCTCCGGCCTTGTCCTGGTCGAGGATCCCCACCGGGTAGAAGTAGCGGGTGTCGTCCGCCGTTATGGAAAACATGGAGCTGGATCGACCGTCAGCGATGTAACCGCGAGCTGGACACACACACGCAACCGCAAGCTGGCACACACACTAAAGTTCTATCGTATAGTATCGTGTGTATAGGAAGAAACTGCAGATGCTGGTTTAAACCGGAGATAGACACAAAAAGTCTATATTTAAATATACACTGTTTTGTTTTCTCGTTTATAACATTGTTTACAGAGTACGATGTTTACATTTTCTGTTGCGCTGCTGCAAGTAAGGATTTCATTGTTCTAAAACCCCTGTCTCACGGTGCAAGTTGACCCACGAGATACCCCAAGTTTAAAACAAATTTAACTTGTGGTAATCACGTACAATTAAATCACCATTCTGTAACTTGCAGTTGATGCAGACAGCAGTGTGGGGAGTAATTTGCAGTGAGCGTGTTGTGCTGGAATTAGTTGGTCCAGGCCCTTGTCCCACCTTTCCTTACCCCCCCCCCCCCCCCCCAACCCATGATCATAATAAGCCCTCGCGATTTGGAACTTCCTGAGGTCCTTGCTGAAGATGGAGGGGAATGTCAGCAGAAACTGGGACAAAGGCAGCACAAAGCAAGACCTGGTCACGGTTGTGACTGAAAGCCTACAGACGTCCATCTGGAATCACACAGAAATAGCCCTGGGACGATGCCTGAGCACAGCTGGAATTGTACTGGAGCACAGCTGGAAGTACGTCATCTTAGACCATACTCAGACACATCAGGAATCATGTGCAGGAAGGAACTGCAGACGCTGGTTCAAACCGAAGAGACACACAAAAAGCTGGAGTAACTCAGCGGGTCAGACAGCATCCCTGGAGAAAAGGAACAGGTGACGTTTCGGTTCGAGACCCTTCTTCAGACTGTGGGTCAGGGGCAGGCACGTGCCGTCAGGGTAGGCAAGGTAGGCACTGCCTACCCTGACTAAAATTATAACATGGTAATAACTAAATATAAATAGTAAAGGCATGGGAGAATTATGCCTATGTAAGAGATCGATCTCTTAGGTAGGCATAATTCTGCATGCCTTTCATCCGCAGTGCTTGTAACACAGGAAGCTCTGTGCAACCCACGTGCCGTCAGCGCTGACTGAAGCCGTCAATGATAGTCGGGGCTGAAGGCAGCAGAAATTCTGCCTTTGCAGCACTGCGCATGGGTCTACTGTGCATGCGCAGAGCAAGTTTCTTGGTGGGGTTTTCAAATATGGTTTGTCAATATTTTAAGTGTATGTTAGGTTACAAAGAGAGAAGAATGGAGCTTGTGTACCAATAATGTGGTAAGTACATTTTGTGTTTATGTTTTTAAATACTGTATTTCCCGGGGTGTGGGGGGGGGGGGGGGGGGGGGGGCGGGGGGGTAGAGCTCCTTTCACAGTGTTTGGGGAGTCTGACCCGGGGTAAGGTTGCGGGGAAGACACGAATGTTATGAATGAGGGGATTGGGATAATGCCACTTGCGACGCTCCTTGCACGGAGGCATGAATGCCACCGCATTGAGGCCGGGAGAGGGGGAGAGGGGGGGAGGGAAGCAGCTCGGGTGGCTGAGCGGCCGCCGGGCCGGACAGCGGAACCAGCCGCCACCTTAGCTCCTTCTGCCGGTCCCCGCTCACCTCTGGCAGCTCTCCGTCTACAAACCACTCTGCTGGCCTCACTCCTGTCCTTAAATTCCGACAACGCTATTGAGGTTACTCGGCTGTGGGAATTTAAGGATTTGCAGGAAGCCGCTGACATGAGCGAAGTCGGCGAACGGCAGGTGATAGGTGTCCCGACGGAGAGCACTGCCAGAGGTGAGCGGGCCGGCAGAAGGCGCTGAAGTGGCGGCCAGTTCTGCTGTCGGGTACCGGCGGCCGCTCGTAGCTACCCGAGCTGCTTCTATCCCCAGCTACAGTGCGGGGACTTCGTGCCCGGAGAGCTGCGGCTGCGGTGAGTAAGTTGCCGGCATTATTCCCGACACCCTCCTTCTCAACACTCGTGCCCTCCCCACAACTTTACCCCTGACACAGACTCTCCACATGCTGTGAAAGGAACTGTTCCCCCAATTGGTCTAGGACTAGGAAGCCTTGGGCAAATTGAAATGTCACTGTTTTTATTTATTTATTTATTTATTTATTTAACGGAGTGAACAATCTGCGCATGCGCAGTTTAATATTTTTTTTAGCGGACTGAGTGCCTACCCTGAGTAATTACTCATGGCATGTGCCTGGTCAGGGGAAAGGGAGATGAGAGATCATTTTCCCCCTGACCCTCAGACATCAGGAATCACATTGGATTAGACCTGGTGGTATAGCAGTTAATGCTGCTGCCTTGTGGTCTCAGGTTCGATCCTGTGCTCAGTTGCTGTCCGTGTGGAGTTAGTGACCAAGAGGCTTTGCATCAACTGCGGTTAGAAGCGTCTGCTTTTTGAATTCCCACAAATAGCACAAGGTTTAAGTCAACATTTTAAAACCATTTTAAACAACATAGGTTACAATACAGTAAAGGATTATGTTTAACCCAATCACTGGGCGCTAGTGTTGTACCATTACGAAAAAAAATTGTTAAAACGTGCTGCGCCTCTGGTCAGTATAAATATCTCAGAAGTAAAGCAACATTTATTTGAAAATGAGATATTTATACAGATTATCCCTGAAATATTTGAGATTTATTTATTTGTTAGACTATTTCTGCTCAGGAAGGTACGTCAGTAAAATGGCTCTGGCTACAATCAACACTTCACATTAATAATAAGAGTCAAAGGCAAATTACAGCAGATACTGAAAATTAGAAAAAGATAGAGAAAAGAGTAGAAAATGCTTCACATCTGAGGCTGCACAGAGAGTGAGTCACGCACACACAGACACGGGTCAACGTTAATTAAATCTCAAAAGAACTCAAAAGTGAAAACAGAAAGGGCTGGAATCACTGAACAGGTCAGTGGAGAGGGAGTACTCTTTCCCTTCTGCCTTCATTGCACAAACATCCTTGCATGACATAAAGGGCTGCTGCATACAGCACTCAAATAAAAAACATCACCATCCTGGACTTCAATTGCCTGCTGCAGCCATGTTTCCAAATGAGCCGATTTTTTGCAAAATCCCCTTACCATAATAAGATTCCAGAGAGTATAAACCAAGTCTATCCACATAAGACAGGGAGATTTGGAGACCAAAACTGCACGCAATACTCCACTTGTACAACTGAAGTAGAACCTCCCTGCTCCTGTACTCAAATCCTTTTGCTATGAAAGCTAACATACCATTCGCTTTTTTCAGCACATGGACGTACCATGACCCCAGGTCTCGCTGCATCTCCCCTTTTCCTAATCGGAGTCTGCTTTCCTGTTTTTTGCCACCAAAGTGGATAACTCACATTTATCCACATTATACTGCATCTGCCAAACATTTGCAGAGTCACCTTGCAGTCTCCTAGCATCCTCCTCACAGCGAACAAGCTTAGTGTCATCCGCAAACTTGGAATATTGCCTTTCAAATTCCCTCATCCAGATCATTAATATATATTGTAAATACTCCCAGCACTGAGCCCTGCGGTACCCCACTAGTTACTGCCTGCCATTGTGGACCCGTTTAAACTCGGTTAAACGCTTGGTTAAACGCTTGATCATACACTTGGAATCTCCTACACAACCACGAGTCTTTCACTTGGGGTACCTCGTGGGTCAACTCGCACCGTGAGACAGGGCTTTAACTGGGACGCGAGAGAATAAAACACTTTTGCCTTGCGTTGCTAATGTGTGGGATAGAACTAGTGTATGGGTGATCGGCGTAGACTCGGTGGGCCGAAGGGCCTGTTTCCACGCTGTATCTTTAAATTAAACTAAAAACACTAAAACCAGAGGTAGTCTAAAGAATGGCCTCTACCCGATACGTCACCCAATTTCTTCTATCAAGAGATGCTGGCTGCTCCATGTTCCCCTGCACAATTAAAGCATGGAATAGTCTTCACCCTACCATAGTTATTCAACCAGACACAACTACATTTAAGGCAGATCTTTTTTCCCCAAGATCCCTTTTTTGCTTATGTCCAAGTCAAGAGTCAAGAGAGTTTTATTGTCATGTGTCCCAGATAGGACAATGAAATTCTTGCTGCAGCAAGGGGGGGGGGGGGGGGGGGGGGGGGGGAGAAGGAATGGAGCCACCTTTAAAAAGTCAGACAGCTTTTAATAAAGTTTAGCGGGCATTTTACCTACCGGTCGTTTTTCCTTGGTCCTGAAAACTCCAATAAGCCAATTAAAATGCCCGATCAGCGAAGGAGATTGCCTATGGCTGCCCTCGACTGCCTGAAACTAAATAGCGACCCCACTCCACTGCACTACGAGTTCAAAAGAACCATGCGGACCAATATTTATGCACAGAACCTTTTTCAACACGCGACCTAGATGAGGCTGCGAGTATTCGGGAACTTTCCTCGAGCATGAAGGAGAGTTCCAGTAACCTCATAGGACCACGTGTCGACCATGCTGCGAGTTTGAGTCGAGGGCAAAGTCTTTTAAACTCGCAGATTAGGTCGCAGCAGTGGGACAGCCCCTTTAAGGTCCCCTTTGGGCACTGTATTTCCTTGAGAGGTTAGCAATTATTCCCATGTTCGACAAAGATACCAAGTGCCTTGTCAGAACAGATAGAGTCACAGTCATAAAGCATGGATTCAGGCCCAACTTGCCCACGCCAACCAAGATGTCCCATCTACACTAGTTCCACCTGCCTGCATGTGGCCCATGTCCTTCTAAACCTTTCCTATCCAAATGCCTTTTAAATGGTGTGATAGTACCTGCCTCAACCGCCTTCTCAGACAGTTCGTTCCATATACTCACGACCCTTTGTGCGAAAAAGTTTCCCTTCAATTCCTATTCAATCTTTCCCTTCTCACATTAAACCTTTGTCCTCCGATTCTTGATTCTCCTATTCTGAGTAAAAGACTCTTATGTATTTACCCTATCTATTCCTTTCGTGATCTTGCACAGCCCTATAAGATAATCCCTCACAATTCTGCACTGCAAGGAATAAAGTCCTAGCCTGCTCAACCTCTCCCTATGGCTCAACTCCCCCCCACCCCAAGTCCAGGCAATAACCACATAAATCTTCTCTGCACCTTTTCAGCTTAACAACATCTTTCCTATAACAGAGTGACCAAAACTGGACACAAAACGACAAATGTGGCCTTAACAATGTGTTGCACAACTGTAGTATAATATCCTAAATGGAGAAAGGGGAGAGTTGCTGACCAATGGAGATGTGCTGAGGGAGTTTGGATCCTGAAAGAGGAAAACTCAAAGAACATCAATCAGTTTCGGTCAATCTCGCTGCTGAGCGTCAAAGGGAAGGTGTTTTTCAGCATTGTCTCCCGAAGATTAACTGAGTTTCTCCTCAAAAACAGATACATCAACCCCTAAGTGCAGAAGGGTGGGATTCCGGGAGTTCCCGGCTGCTTGGAGCTCACTGGAGTAGTCACGCAGCTCATTAGAGAAGCCCATGAAAGCAGAGGCGACCTAGTTGTTCTGTGGTTGGACCTCGCCAATGCCTATGGGTCCATACTGCACAAACTGGTTGAGCTTGCACTACACCGACACCATGTTCCCAGCAAGATCAAGGTCCTGATCCTGGATTATGACCATCATTTCAGGCTGAGGGTGACTTCTGGGTCAGAAACATCAGACTGGCATCGGCTTGGAAAAGGAATAATAACGGGCTGCGCCATTTCTGTTATTCTTTTTGCTCTTGCCATGAACATGGTGGCCACGTCAGCCGAGGTGGAATGCAGAGGCCCCCTAACCAAGTCTGGTGTACGACAGCCCCCAATAAGAGCTTTTATGGACGACCTTACCATCACCACAACATCGGTCCCAGGAAGTAGGTGGATCCTACAAGGTCTTGAGGAACTTATCACCTGGGCAAGGATGAGTTTCAAGCCAACAAAGACAAGGTCCATGGTGCTGAAGAAGGGGAAGGTGACTGACAGATTCCACTTCTTACTATCCGGAAGTGCCATTCCCTCCATCACTGAGAAACTGTCGAGAGTTTGGGGAAGGTTTTTGACGCAACTCTGAAAGACTCTGCCGCCATTCAAAAGTCCATCAAAGACCTTGAAGCCTGGCTCACCAAAGTCGACAAGTCAGGTCTGCCAGGCAGATTCAAGGCCTGGATCTATTAGCATTCCATCCTGCCCCGAGTCCTGTGGCCTCTGCTGGTTTACGCTGTTCCATTCACCACAGTTGAGACCCTCGAAAGGAAGATCAGCGGCTCTCTCCACAGGTGGCTTGGCCTTCCCCGCAGCCTCAACAGTGCTGCACTGTATGGGACCAGTAACATCTTGCAGCTCCCATTCAGTGGCCTCACGGAAGAGTTTATGGTGGCACAAACAAGAGAAGCTCTGCAGTACAGGGACTCCAGTGACCAAGAGGTGTCATCGGCTGGCATTGAGGTGAGAACAGGGAGGGAATGGAGGGCAGGGAAAGCAGTGGAGGTGGCAGTCATGCCTGAGGCAAAAGGCATTGGTGGGGGTTATGGCAACTGGCAAAGCAGGTTTGGGATACTTCCCTAAGACACCGGTTGGCAAAGCCCGGGGCAAGGAGAGACACCATCTAATCCAGGAAGAGGTCCGAGCAGGTGTGGAGGAAGAGCGTGTGAGCAGGATGGTGGGGCTTAGGCAGCAGGGAGCGTGGACAAGGTGGGAGAGCATACCACAGCTCAGGGTTACCTGGTCAAACATCATGCAGGCAGACTTCCAGCGCGTCCGGTCCAAGCTGTCTACGATGTCCTCCCAAGCCCAGCAAACCTCCATGTCTGGGGCAAGAGCGAGACACCTTGCTGCCCACTTTGCTCTGGAAGAGGATCATTAGAACATCTCCTCAGCAGCTGCCCAAAGTCCCTTGGGGAAGGTCGCTATCGGTGGCTTCATGACCAGGTACTCGAGGAGGTTGCTGAGAACATAGCCACTGGCATCGGTAACAGCAAACACCACCACGCCCCAAAGAAATCAATCACTTTTGTCAAAGCTGAAGTCCCAACCACAACCAAAAACAAGGACGGGCTTCCTCTACACAGCCACGACTGGCAGCTGCACGTCGATCTGGGCAAACAGCTGAAATTTCCACAGCACATCACTCCAGCCAGACATGATCATCACCTCCGAAGTGACAAAACAGCTGATCATTCTGGAGCTGACAGTGCCCTGGGATGAGCGTATTGAAGAGGCTAATGAGAGGAAACGCGCAAAGTACCAGGAAGTGGTGGAGATGTGTCAGGACAGCGACTGGAAGATATACTATGAGCCCATAGAGGTGGGCTGTAGAGGCTTTGCAGGCCGCTCACTCTGCAAAGTCCTCAACCAGTTGGGTATTACGGCGCTGGCAAAGAAGAGGGCCATTCAATCCACAAGCAAAGCCGCAGAGAAAGCCACTAGGTGGCTTCAGATTAAGAGGGCTGATCCGTGGACGGTTGCTGCTGGGATGCAAGTCGGGCCTTGATCAACCCCGGCTGGGTCGCCTGGGCGAGGGTGTCTGATGTTGTGAGACCCGAAACACTCGATTACCCCAGGTCACATCACTGAGGATGCGTCCCAGCGCATCTAGATGTATCTTTCACACAGCTTAACAACATATTTCCTATAACAGAGTGACCAAAACTGGACACAAAACTACAAATGTGGCCTTAACAATGTGTTGCACAACTGTAGTATAATATCCTAAATGGAGAAACAGCACCTCATATTCTGTCTGGATAGCTTACAACCCAACGATATGAACATTGAATTCTCCATTTCTAGGTAATCTTTTACAGGCTACCCCTCCTCGCTTCCCCACCCCCACATCCTCCAGCCATCCCTCCTCTACACCCCACGTGGAATCCCTATTCTACCCCTCTCCACCCCCCCCCCCTCCCCCTCACTACTTTCCTTCCTCTTTATAATTCTTAACTCTTCAAACCTGTCACACCTTCATTTCTCTGGCCTTTGTTCTCAACATATGCCTATCCCCCCCCCCCCCCCCCCGCCTGTGTCAACCTATTACCAGATTACCAACCAGTGATGCTATGTGTTTTCTCCCCTTTCTCAGCTTTCTTTCCCCCCACCTCCTGTAATCAGTCTGAAGGGTCTCAACCCCAAATGTCACCTATTCATGTTCTCCAGAGATGCTGCTTGACCCACTGAGATACTCCAGCACTTTGTGTCCTTTTCTGTACTCAATACTCAGACTGATGAAAGCCAATGTACCAAAAGCCTTCTTGACCACCCTTTCTACCCGTGACGCCACTTGCGACGAACTATCTACCTGCACTCTTAGATCCATCGGCTCTACAACTGAGAGCCCTTGCATTCACTGTGAAGATTCTGCCCTGATTTGACTTTCCAAAATGCAACACCTTGCACTTGTTTGTATTAAACTCCATTAACCATTCCTTACTCCACATGCCCAACTGATCAAGATTCTGCTGCAATTTTTGATAACCAAAAATGTAAACTAAAGGAGACAATGATCATGCAGTTCAAACTAGTGTAATGACTTGGTCAGCACAGAACAATATTAACAAAATTGCCAACTTGCACCTCAAAATATGCTAGCAATCAAGCAGCAATAATGTCATAACCAGATTATCTATCTTACTGAGTTTGGTTTATTCTTGTCAAGTATACCGCGATACAATATTGAAAGAACAGAACATACAAGAACAGAACATGCCAAACATAATGCCAAGTTAAATTAATCTCTGCCTGCAAGCGATCCATATCTGTCCATTCCCTGCATATCCATGTCTGCCTAGCTACACTTCACTTAAGGTTCACTTGCACCTCCTCCAACCTCACCTACGGTATCCGTTGTTCAAGGTGTGGACTCTTCTACATCGCAGAGACGAAACGCAGACTGGGCCATCATTTTGCTGAACACTTTAGCTCACTCCACTTGGGCATACCTGATGTCCCGGTTACTAAACACTTTAATTCCCCTTCCTATTCCCACACTGACCTTTCTGTCCTGTGCCTCCATTGTCACAGTGAGGTCAAACACAAATTGGAGAAACAGCACCTTATATTTCACTTGAGCAGCTTTCAACCCAGCGGTTGGAATACTGATTTCTCAAACTTCAAGTAATGCTTGCATCCCACTTCTCTCCGCCCCTCCCCCACCCTAATCGTTGTACTAGTTTCAATGTCGTCCTGGTGAGTTTCATTGTCTGCAACTCATTTTCACCTACCCCACAGCTAACAATGGCCTGTTTTCTTTATCATCGTTATTTTTTTTTGCATATCTTTCATTCATTTGTTCTATATTTCTCTACATCACAGTCTATATCTCTTGTTTTCTTTTCCCCTGACTGTCTGAAGAAGGGTCACGACCCGAAACATCACCAATTCCTTTTCTCCAGAGATGCTGTCTGACACGTTGAGTTACTCCAGCTGTTTGTGCCTGTCTAAAAGCCTCCAAAATGCCACTATCCTACCTGCCTCCACCACCATTCCTGGAAGTGCGTTCCAGGCATCCACTACATTCTGTGCAAAAATTAAAACTTACCCTGCCCATCTCCTTGAAGCTTTTCTCACCTAAAATCTATGCCCTTTCGTCCTTGACTTGAGAAAATCATTGTTGTGCATGGTATCTAGGCATATCATACCATACATATAACAGAGAAAATACATTGTGTGCAGAATATAGTGTTACAGCTGCAAAGAAATTGCAGATAAAATAGTGCAAGGGGCACAATGTGTTAGATTGGAAGCGGAGTGGAAGATTGGGAATAAATCATTTGCACATGAAAGGTCTGTTCAAGACTCTGATAACAGGGGAAATAAACTATGCTTGAATCTGGTAGTAATTGCTTTTAAGCTTCTGTAGTTTCTATGCAAAAGAAGAGGGGAAATTGACCGAGTAAGTAATCCTTGATTATGCTGACTGTTTTCCTGTGGCAGTGAGAAGGGTAGATGGTGTTGTTGAGAGTGGTTGAAGGCTGATTTGTGTAATTGACTAGGCTGCATCCATAACTTTCCGCAATTCCTTATGACTTTTGGCAGGGCATTTGCCATACCAAATTATGATGCATCCAGATAGAATGCTTTGCATGGTTCATCTGTAGAAATTGATGAGTCATCAGAAACACGTGGAATTTCCTTTGTTTTCTGAGGAAGTAGAGGCATTAGTATGCTTTCTTGGCTGTATCATTAATGTGGTTTGAGCAGGTCAAATTGTTGGTGATATTTAAATGAAGGAACTTGAAGTTCTCGACCATCTCTACTGCAGCATCATTGATGCAAATCAGGGTGTGTACTCCACCTCACTTTCTGAAGTCAAAGACCAGCTTCTCCATTTCAATGACACTGAGGGAGAGATTGGTGCCTTGTCACCATGCTACTAGGCTCCCATTTGCTTTCCTGTACTGTCTCATTATTGTTCATGATCTGGATGACAATGGTGATGTCATCTGTAAATTTGTAAAAGGAATTACAGCAGAATGTGGCAGTACTCACACGTGCATCTGTAGTATGGAAAGGAACCGAGGATGCATCCTTGCGGGGCACCAGTGTTGAGAATTATCTAGGAGGAAAATTGTCTGCTTATCCTTACTGATTACAGTCTATAGGTCAGGAAGCAAAGGATCCAGTTGCAGAGGTGGGTGCTAAGACCTAGGTCCAAGAGTTTGGAGATTAGTTTGTTTGGAATTATGATGTTGATGTATAATCAATAAGTAGGAATTTGATATTGATGTCCTTGTTATCCAGATATCTCAGGGATGAGTGCCGGGCCACCGAGATGGCGCCTGTCATAGACCTGTTGTAGCACGAGTGAATTGCAGTGGATCTAGGTTGCCTGGGAGGCTGAAGATGTGTGAAATGATCAGCCTTACAAAGTACCTCATGACAGTCGATGTCAGAGCCACCGAATGGTAATCATTATCTTTCTTTTTATACCAGGATGGAAGTGGTCTTCTTAAAACAAGTACACTTTGTTTGTTTGGGGCTAAATATTGCCCTAACACCAAGGATAATGTATCTACTCTTTTTTCCAATTGCACAGTGACTTTTTGTTGCACATATCCGAGGTAGCTGATTGGATCTCAGTTTAAATTTCCAACTGAAAAATGCTCCCTGTGACAATGCCGAAATTGGTCAGTACTACACAGAAGTATTGAGGTATGTTACATGCTTAAGTTTCTGTGAAGGGACTTTGCAATATGCAGGTTATCTGCCTTTATCAATCAGAAAGCGCATCTAAATTATATGATGTTGTGTCATAGACCCTCTTATTTACCATTTGTCCAGAAATGTCTGATAGCACTATGTAATGTTAGGGCAGCAGTGGTAGAGCTGCTGCGTCAGTGCCAGAGACCCGGGTTTGATCCTGACTACAGGTGCTGTTTGTGTGGAGTTTGCATGATATCCTTTGACCGCGTGGGATTTTTCTGGGTACTCCGATTTCCTCCCACATTGCAAAGACATGCAGGTTTGCAGGTTAATTGGCTTCTGTAAATAGCCCCTAGTGTATAGGATGTGTGTGGGATAGCGTAGAACTAGTGTATGGGTTAGGGAGTAACAGGGAGTTATGATCAGGCACAAACGGAAGTATTCAAAGATCTTCCCAATACTGCTTCAGAGTCACCACTATCTGTAAAGAGTCTTTGAGGACTTTTCAACATATGGATACATCTACTTGGACACATGCAATTGGAATGCAAATTCAACACATGGACACATCTACTTGGATACATGCAATTGAACTATAAAGTTTATATTTGTGTAGTTGTGCTCTTTGACAATTCTACTACAATTCCATCCTTTGTCATTGTTTTCTAGTGCACACTTTTTGTGTTAACAAAGCATTATTGAACACAAGAGACTGGAATACTTGTAATTCAAACTCATAGTACCAGAATCAAATGCAAGTTGTGTACATGGCAAATCTCCAACTACATTGCCCCATCAAACATTTCCAGGGTAGGTGCAGCATATTACATCCAGAGCAAAACTTCCTTTACAATATCCCACCAACAGTCTTGGGGCAGGCATAACATAAGATCTTTCCTATTCTGTGTATTTGTATTTCAATGACAAACTGCCGTAAAGTAACATAAATCAATTATCTGACCAAGGTAGCAAAACACATCTAAAATAAAGCATCAGAGAATTGCTGGAGAAGTAAGGGAGACACACGTTAAACATGTGGTAAAGAAGTTCTTAGTAACTGTAACAACTATGCACCAGCTGATGTTCTACCTGGTGTGCGAGTAATTGCTTCATAGCAAGATTCAAGATTTAATTTTCAAAAGCTGGGGTAAACAGCTTGAATTTTATAAATTACTATTTCAACTCAGAAACTGACCGTTGTCACTTCATATTTCACTATAATTCTAATATCGCTCTATTTGAGTTGTTTTCTCTAATCTTCCTTCATTTTCTTGTTTTTCTGCAAAAACCACTAGGGCTGCCAAAAGCTGTTGAATAAGAAGTTGCCACTATGACCACTGGCCAGCAAGATTCAGCAAACCCTGACACTAACACCATGAAAATATTAAGAAGAATGAGTGGTGATCTTATTATATGGTTGATGTGGAGATGTTTCTCCTAATGGGAGAATCTTGAATAAGAGGTATAGTTTCAAGATAGGGGCTGGTCATTCAAAACAAAAATACATAGAAATTTATTCTTATAAAGTGAAGAATCTTTTGAATTCTTTTGCCTTTTTGCCTTTGCCATCCAGCCAACCTGTTATCCATGCTAGTATATTCTCTTTAATACCATAGGCTCTTATCTTCCCTAGCAGCCTCGTGTGCGGCACCTTATCGAAGGCCTTCTGAAAATCTAGGTTAAGCAACATCTACAGGCTCCCCTCTGTCTGTTCTGCTATTAACCTCCTCAAAGAACTCCAGTAGATTCGTCAGGCAAGATCTTCCCTTCACAAAACCATGCTGACTTTAGTCTATTTTATCATGAACTTTTAAGTATTGCGTAACCTCATCCTTTATAATTTACTCTAAAATCTTACCAACAACCAAAGTCATGCTAACCGGCCTATAGTTTCCACTCTTCTGCTTTGCTCCCTTCTTGTACAGTGGGGTGATAGTCGCAATTTTGCATTCTTCAGGAACCACTCCCAATGGGTCTGTCCCACTTAGGCGACTTTTTAGGTGACTGCAGGAGACTATACGGTCGCCACATGTTCGCGGGTGGTTGCCGGGTAGTCACCTTCATGGTCGTGAGGAGTTTCCGCATTCTGGGAACTAGTCGCGCAGCCTCATTATGGTCGCCTGCAATAACTGGCTGGTGAAGGAAGCAATGTGTGTATGTGTTGCATTCTGACAGTCGCCGTTCCACTCGCCTAAGTGGGACAGGCCCATTACTCTAGCGATTCTTGAAATATCACAACTAATGCCTCCACAATCTCTGAGACCACCTCCTTCAGAACCCTGGGGTGCAGTCCATCCGGTCCAGGTAATTTATCCACCCTCAGACCATTCAGGTTTCCTAGCACCTTCTCCTTAGTACTTGATGGAACCTGTGGCGTGGGTCCTTGAGCAGACTGCCCAGCTTGTCTGGTGAAATGTCTCAACGCCAGAGCTCACCAACAATCACCAAGACCTTGCTTGGCTGGTGGTGAGAGTGGCCCTCCCAGTCAGATCTAACCTGCACCGTCGGAATCCTACTACCAACGCATGCTGCCCTTGGGATGGCTGCTACGGTGAGGAGACGGTTGACCACCTCTTCACAAAGTGTGGATTTGCAAAGAGATTCTGGAGAAGAATGCAAGGGTCCTTGTCACCGTTTATCCGTTCTGTAACAGAGGACTCTCTGATTTACAGACTTTTCGCAGGAACACATTTGGAGACAGACGTCAAGTACTGCTGGAAGGTCGTTAACTCGGTGAAAGACGCTCTTTGGTCTGCCCAAAATCTGTTGTCCTCCCAGCATAGCGAGATGTAGATCAGGGAATGTTGCTGACTAGCCCGCTCCCGACTGCTGGAGTACTTGCTGAGGGACGCACTGAAGCTTGGCGCAGCCAATGCCAAATCTCTATGGGGAGGACCGCAGTCTAAGGTTCTGTTGCTGCTGGACATGCTGGGACAAGTGTGTTGAAGACGCCCATCAAACAAGGGAAGTGATATCACCACAGGGGACCATACGAGTAGCAAGGGTGCTGGGTATAATTATGTTTCTGTGAACACTACGATGCTAAAGAATGTAAGTATAGCCTCCAAAAATGTTGGAAGAAACTTTGCATATTTCATGTTTTGTATATATTTTAAAATTCTGAATAAAGTTTATTTTGATATTTTTTTAATCTCTTTAAAGTAGCTTCTGTTTGAAAGAAAGATAGAGGGAGAAAAGAAAACGAGTAGCCCCACATAGCAGACACCAAAAGTGTGAGACAGAAATACTATGAGGCTGAGGAGGAGAGTGAAAGGAGAATGGGACCAAGGAGGAACAGGAGTCAACAAAGAAAAGGAAAAGGAGGATGAACATTTTATCTAATCCAGGAAGAGAGTACGAGAAGGATGGAGACCAAGGTAAAGAGGGAGTATTATGGAGGAGATGGATGAGAAGACAGAGGGAGGCACAAGATGATGAAAGAGAATAGAAACCTCAGAAACAGGAGGAATGGAATCCTCAGAAACAGGAGGAAACAGAGAGATCCAAGGATGAATTAGAGGAGACCCAAGGAGGTCAACAAAAAATCCAAAATGGTGGAGCAAAAGAGTGACCCAGAGAAACATTCGGAGACGAAAAAAAACTTGAGGATGTAGCAACGACTTAAGGGGGAGAGAGGGAATATTCAAAAAAAGATGCAGAGATTCAAATTAAAAAAGGTAAGCTATTTAAAAGAAGAATTTTTCAGAGATAGTGTTCGTAATATTTTTAAGATTTAGGTTAGCTATAAAAGGAGAACAATCCAATGTACAATTAAATAATTGGGGGAAGACTAATGGGATGAGAAGTATCTGGTAAAGTGGACGCAAAATTGATAGACAAAACTGTAATGTAACAATGAACACTCACAGTAACAAAAATATAGTTTTGTTATATTTTGTTAAGGCACATTCCAATTGACGGACAAAGGAAGAACAAGATTATCGAATATATTAAAATTAGCGATGCATGAAAGCTAATGAGAAAAGATTGGATTTTAATTTATGTCGTTTTGCATATAATTGGTAAAATGATAGGACATGGAAGAGTGGTTAAAATTGGAAACTTGCACAAGTAAACTGAAAGCACTGTAAAGATAACAAATGAATCCAGGAATAAAGATGTTTCAAAAATAATAGTAAAAGAGAATGTCGTTGAGACACTGGATATATTCAAAATTGATAGCACAGTTATTAAAAAAGTTGGTTGAAGTTTTAAAATGGGCAAGTCACCAGGACCAAATGGGATGCATCCTTAGATTTTGATGGAGTACTGGAGGAAATTGTGAGGACAACCATAATCTTGCAATACTCTTTTAACACACAGTTCTTTGAAAGATAAGTCCTGGGAAGAAGGGTTTGTAGTTATACACAATATTAAGGAGCAAAGTCAAAAGGTTGGAGGAAATCAATGGGGCAGTCAGCATATGTGTAGGGAAAGGTCAGACAATGATTTGGGTCAGTAAACTTCCATAGTTTATCGGAGTCGGGAAAAGAAAACTGGAAAAGGGAGTTGGGGATGGGGCAAAGGTTGGCAAGCGAAAGTGGAGAAAGACGAGAAGGTAATTTGTAGATAGATGAAGTGACAAAGATTAGCGGTGAAAAGGAGACCAAAGGGTGTCAGATAAGAATAGAAGAGGAGGAGCAAAATGTGAAACCAGAGGGAGGGATGCAATATGGGGGAGGGGAAGGAGGGGGTTTAAAAGGAACAAAAAGGACTATTAATGATATGGATGAGTAAGTACAAGGCATGATTAGCATGTCTGCATGTGACACTGAGGTGGGTGGTATTGTAGATAGTGAGGATTGTTGTCAAAAATTGCAGTAAGATCTTGGTCGGTTGGGCACTCGGGCAGAGGAATGGTTGATGGAATTTAATACAGAGAAATGTAAGGTGTTGCATTTTGGGAAGACTAACTTGGGCAGAACATACACAGTGAATGGCAGGGCCCTGTGGCGTGTTGAAAGCAGAGGGATCGAGGAATTCATTGAAATTGGCAACACAGGTAGATACAGTGGCAAAAAGTACTTTTGGCACATTGGCCTTCATCAGTCAGTGCATTGAGTGTACATGTTGTGATTTCATTTTGCAGTTATATAAGATGTTGGTGAGGCTGCATTTAGTGTATTGTGTTCAGTACTGGGCACCGTGTTATTAGAAAGACGTTGTCAAAGTCTAATTTCATGTTTCATGTATTTTGTATTTTTATGACTGTTGGCAGATCAATTTTTCTCCTGGGATAAATAAAGTTCTATCGTATTGTAAGTTGGAAAGGGTGTTGAGAAGATTTACAAGGGCCTGAGCTATACGGTGAGCAGGTTAGGTCTATATTCGTTGGAGCGCAGGAAGATAAGGGGTGAACTTATAGGGGTGTACAAAATCATGAGAGGAATAGGTCGGGTAGACACACAGACCCTTGCCCAGAGTTGGTGAAATTGTGAACTAGAGGCCATAGGTTTAAGGTGAGAGAGGAAAGATTTAACAGGGACCCGAGGGGTAACTTTTTCACACAAAAGACAGCGGGTGTATGGAACAAGCTGCCAGAGGAGGTAGTTGAGGTAGGTAGTATTGCAATATTTAAGAACAATTTGGGAATATACATAGATAGGACATGTTTAGTGGGATAAGGGCCAAACGCAGGCAGGTGGGACAGGTGTAGATTGGAACTAGCAGCTCCAGCAGGTCTTGGCAAACTGAGTGCAGTGAAATGGTTGCCTAGTCTACTCTTGGTCTTGTCAATGTAAAAATTGCTACACTGGGAGTACCAAACGCAGTAGACAAATTTGGAATAGATGCACTTGAAAATTTGTCTCACCAGGAAGGGGCAGAGGTTACTGGAGTCTTCCTATTACAAAGCAGAAGGTGCTTGGGAAGCTGAAAGATCTGAAGATAGAGGTCACCTGGACTTGACGAACTACACCCCAGGATTCTGAAAAAGGTAGCTTTAGAGATCGTGGAGGCATTAGTGATCTTTCAATAATCACTAGAATACAGGAGAAAACCATTCTGCCACAGACATCACCCGAGGTCAGGATCGAACTCTAGTCTCTGGTGCTGTTAGGTCACAACACTACTGCAGTGTCATTGTGATCTCCCAAGGCATTGTGCAATTTGTGCACTTTACTGTTTATTGGTTGTTTTGCCAACAGTATTGTACATATTAACCCCCTTATTCGGTTACAGCAGACAATCGGCTATAAAGGACACTATCTTCCTCTGTGTTTAAGAAGGAACTGCAGATGCTGGAAAATCGAAGGTGGACAAAAGTACTGGAGAAACTCAGCGTGTGCGGCAGCATCTATGGAGCAAAGGAAATAGGCAACATAGGCCGAAGAAGGGTTTCAGCCCGAAACGTTGCCTATTTCCTTCGCTCCACAGATGCTGCCGCACCCACTGAGTTTCTCCAGCACTTTTGTCTACCTATCTTCCCTCGTGTTGTCCATTATAGAGAGTGCTTACTGCACTTAGAAACATGATAAAATAGGCCGAAGTGAACATGGTTCTAGGAGGGATGAGATCTTATCTGATAAACCAGTTGGAATTCTTTGCGGAAGTAAATAGCAGGATAGCAAAGGAGCGTCAGTGAATTATGTTTACCTGGATTTCCACAAGGTCTATGCTAAGGTGTACGCATGAGGCTGCTAAACAAGATGAGAGCCCCTGGTATTAGAGGGAAGATACTAGCATGGATAGAAAGTTGGCTGAATGGCAGAAGGTAAAGTGGGAATAAAGCGTGCTTTTAGTGGTTGCCTGCCAGTGTCTAGTAGTGTTTCGCAGGGATCGGTGCGGGGTCCGCTACACCATGCTGTATTTCAATGATTTGAATGGGGAATTTAATGGCATTGTGGCCAGGTTTGCGGATGATATAAAGATAGGTGGAGGGCCAGGTAATGTAGAGGAAACAGGAACTCTGTAGAAGGACTTGGGCAGGTTGGGAGATTGGGCAAAGAAGTGGCAGATGGAATACAGCGTAGAAAAGTGTGTAGTCATGCATTTTGGAGGTAGGAATAAAGGCATATTTTCTAAATGGGGAGAGGATTCAGAAATCAGTGGTGTGAAGCGACAAAATAGAGAGAGTACAGAGGAGATTTACTAGAATGTTGCCAGGGTTCCAGCAACTATGTTACAGAGAAAGGTTGAACAAGTTAGGTCTTTATTCTTTGGAGCGCAGAAGGTTAAGGGGGGACTTGATTGAGGTCTTTAAAATGATGAAAGGGATAGACAGAGTTGACGTGGATACGTTTTTCCAATTGAGGGTAGGGAAGATTCAAACAAGAGGGCATGACATGAGAATTAAGGGACAGAGGTTTTGGGGTAACGTGAGGGGGAACTTCTTTACTCAGAGGGTGGTGGCTGTGTGGAATGAGCTTCCAGCAGAAGTGGTGGAGGCGGGATCGATTTTAACATTTAACAGTAAAGTGGATAGGTATATGGACGTGAAGGGAATGGAGGGGTATGGTCTGAGTGCAGGTAGATGGGACTAGGGGAAAACAAATGGTCGGCACGGACTGGAAGGGCCGAGAGGGCCTGTTTCCGTGCTGTAATTGTTATATGGTTATATGGTTAGAGTGCTGGTGCAAAATTTCCAAAAGGCTAATTTGCAAGTTGAATCGGTAGTAAGAAGGGCAAATGCAAAGTTAGCATTCATTTCGAGAGGACTAGAATATAAAAGCAGTGACATAATGCTGAGGTTTTATAAGGCATTGGACAGGCAGCATTAGGAGTATTGTAAGCAGTTTTGGGCCCCATATCTGAGGAGGGATTTGTTGTCATTGGAGAGGGTCCAGAGGTGGTTTATGAGAATGATTCCTGGGATGATTGGGTTAACACATGATGAATGTTTGACAGCTCTGGGCCTGTACTTGCTGGAGTTTAGAATGATGAAAGGGGACCTCATTGAAACTTACCGAATAGTGAACGTCCTGAATAGTCAGAGGGTGGTGAATCTATGGAATTCATTGCCACTCACAGCTGTGGAGGACGTCATTGGATATTTTTAAAGTGAAGATTTGACAGGTTCTTGATTAGTAAGGGTATCAAAGGTTACGAGAGGAGGCAGGAGAATGGGGTTGAGAGGGAAATGTAGATGATCCATGATTGAATGATGCAATGAACTTGATGGGCCAAATAACCGAATCCTGTTCCGATGACTCGTGAATAAGACTGCTTGAGTCCTTGGATGTAAGTGAAAAATGAGATGTGGGGTCAGTTGTTATATCTCTTATGGTTGCAGTGAAAAGTACCTGGGGATAGAGTGGTGGATAACACAGGACATTTACCCTGCTTCGGGATATCAGTCATTCAAGACAGGAATGAGAAGGAATTTGTTCACCAGATAGTAATGATTCTTTGTATTTCTCTATCCACGAGGGCTGTGGAGGGTCAGCCATTTTAGGGGAAATAGATTTAAATACGAGAATGGAAAGGGACCCAGGGTGCAACTTTTTCCGCACACCGAACAGCGGAGAGATGAAACAAACTGCCAGAGGAGGCAATATGGGGGGAGGGGGGGGCGTACAATTACAATGTTTAAAATAAATCTGGACAGGTGCCTGGATAGAAATGCTTTAGAATGATATGAGCCAGACACTAAGAAACGGGACCAGCTTGGATCAACATCTTGGTCAGCATGGTCAATTCGGCCTGAAACCCTGTTTACATGTTGTATGACTACGACTCCATAGGATACACAGATAGGGTAGATAGAATATTTCAAGCATTAGAGGTATAGGTTTAATTTAAAAGAAAAGAGTTTTAACAGGGGTTTGAGGGGATTTTGTTTTGCAGAATAGTTGATATACGAAAGATACTGTCTCGAACCATTATGTAACAAAGAATGCAACATTTCGAACACTGATGCCACTTAGCTCTTGTTGGAGCAACATCTATTCATTGTTATTATTTTTCTTCCATCCCTAGGCTAATGATGTAACCAAGTTTATCTCTTCAATATTATTTGCCTTTATATTGCCATCAGGTCAGCTATGTGGTGCTTTGAAAAGCCAATATAAAAAATATTGTGAAAAGCCAATAAATAAAATATAAAAGTTCACCTGCATTATATTTTGCTCTCAGTTAACAGTGGCTTGGTATCATTTCATGTTACATTCTTGTGAGCCAGAGAAGTTACCGAAATTCAGTCTCCCTGAATTAGATGTTACCCTACGTCCTAATAAGATTAAAAATAACATTGAAAGTACCTTATAATGCAATCTTCAGCAAGGAGAGGTGGTGTGAATTTGTTCCAAAGACCGAGTGATAAAAAGCATGTTGCCAATTTACTGCATCACTAAATCCACTCTGCAAGTGTGTTTTAGAATTAATCAACCTCCCATTCATGTTTGAAACTCTATCCATGCTCCAAACCAATCCAAAAACATTCACATAAACAGATATCAGAACCACAGGCCTGTGTTGTCTCATGCAGCAAACACACATTGATATCAACTCAGACATTCGAAACCGCTATTCCCTTCGATTGTGGGTCTCTTTCACATTGTTGGTGGTGAGGACAGGCTCCACCCACCCACTCTCCAGTTTCTCCCACTGTTGTTCATACTGCCATTGTCTGACCTGAAGAAATGTTTCAGCATGACAATTTTTAAAAAAACAATTGATCATGTCAGCTGTATTTAAATTTCTCCTTTCAAGGCAGAGAACATGTCTGAATTGTGCATGCATACGGATGTTTGGTTAGTGTAACACAAGGTGGTTGAATAGTTCATTCACAGTTTGAGTTCACACATGAGAAATGATCTGCTAGGTAATGTGCATAGGTTTATTTTGATATTTTGGACAGAAATTAAGTTAGTTTCTTTACAAGCGTAAAGTTAAAAAATAAATTGCATAATGTAAAATATCTGGATCACTATCTGGTTTTATCTTTTGATTCATAGCTAATTTTGGTTATTGTCTCTATAACTTAGTACAGTACACCCTTGTTATAATGAACCATGGGGGGGGGGAAATGATTATTGACGATTGTCTGCTATAACCGCATGGTGGGGTGGTACGGTAGCGCAGCGGAAGAGTTGCTGCCTTACATTACCAGAGACCTGGGTTCAATCCAGACTATGGGTGCTGTCTGTATGGAGGTTTGCATTCATCCCGTGAACTGCGCGGGTTTTCTCTGGGATCTGTGTTTTCCTCCCACACTCCAAAGGAGTACAGTTTAATTGGCTTGGTATAATTGTAAATTGTTCATAGTGTGTGTAGGATAGTGTTAGTGTGCGGGGATAACTAGTTGCCGTGGACTCAGTGGGTCCAGTATCCATGCTGTATCTCTAAACTAAACTCAGTAAGTAATAGAATGGCAGATGCAGGTTTACACACAAAAGTACACGAAGTGCTGGAGTAACTCAGCAGGTCAGGCAGCATCTTTGGAGAACATGTATAGATGCCAATTTGGGTCGAGATCCTTCTTCAGACTCTGTCTGAAACTGGGCCTGGAATCCGGGTGCTTTAATGACACCAGCCTGCTGGAGGCTGGGAGAGAGGAGAGGATCGGTGGAGTCTTGGACACAGCCCACGGGTGGCCGGAATGCAAGCAAGGGTTGGCAGTGGCGGCAGCAGCCAAGGAAGTTAGATACATAGAATACATACATAGACAATAGGTGCAGGAGTAGGCCATTCGGCCCCTCGAGCCAGCATGTGACCATGGCTGATCATCCACAATCAGTACCCCGTTCCTGCCTTCTCCCCATTTCCTTTGATTCCGCTTGCCCCAAGAGCTCTATCTAACTCTCTTTTGAATGCATCCAATGCATCGGCCTCCACTGCCTTCTGAGGCAGAGAATTCCAGCAAGGTGGGAGGGTATCCCAGAGAGAGGGGAGGCAGTAGCAAAGAGAAAAGGTTTAAGATTGCAGGGGGCATGGTGAGGTTTTGGTGAATGGGCAACTAACCAGTGGAGGTGAATTAATTTGTGAGCAATTAGTTTTGAATTGTTCAAAATAATTGACTGCAATGCAAATTTTCTTCATCTGAAACTCCAGTGAATAAACAAGGGGTCTTTCCACTGTGTGGAACAGTTTCTCATTACACGCCTTTTATAGAAGATATTGGTGATTGCTCAAGAAATTGGTGAAGCCAAATGTAGAGTAGTGTGTCAGTTTTGGTTATCCTGTATAGGAAAAATGTTGTTAAGCTGAAAGGGTGCAGAAGAGATTGACAGGGATGTTACCAGGAATCAACAAGCTGAGCTACAGTGAGAGTTTGAGCAGACTAGCCTTTATTTTTTGGAGTGCAGGAGGATGAGTGATAATCTTAGAGGT
This sequence comes from Okamejei kenojei, assembly GCA_035221665.1. NCBI lineage: Eukaryota > Metazoa > Chordata > Chondrichthyes > Rajiformes > Rajidae > Okamejei > Okamejei kenojei. The sequence goes on along the minus strand of CM069151.1, from coordinate 37,141,993 downwards.
ATACAAGATCATGAGAGGAATAGATAGGTTAAGTGCACGGTCTTTTACCCAGAGTAAGGGAATCAAGAGCCAGAGCACATTGGTTTATGGTGAAGGGGGAAAAACTAAGGGGCAATTTCATATTTTTATTTACACTAAGGGTAGTAGGTATATGGAACAAGCTACCAGTGAGGCAGGTTTAAAATATTTAATATTATATTATTTAATATTACACCACATTTAAAATATATTTGGAAAGCTACATGGATAGGAACGGTTTAAAAGAGTACAAGTCAAAGGCAGGCAGGTGCGACTTGTGTAGATGGGGCATGTTGGGCGACGTGGACAAGTTGGGTTGAAGGAATTGTTTCCACTCTTTATGACTCTATTAAGTTTAGTGGAAACTTGACAGGACCTGCAAATTAACTACCCTGTCCTATGGAACCCTCATGCCCTGTGCCAGAGTTGCAAGGTTAAGAATCACATCTCCAGTCAGCGGAGAAAATCCATGGGAAGATGAAAGAAATGTGCTTGACACAACGACAAGGAGCTAATATAATTCCCTTCATAACAAATCAATGTTTCATTTTCATCACATCAACTGCCCTGAATTGAAACAGCCATCCTTACCTTGCCGTGTGTTGTACTGTCTCATTTGTACCTCTTCCACACATTCTGCTGCAAACCACCCAGTGCGACCTTTTACTGTCCCTTCCCAGAAACCTCCTTCGCCAATGCTCAGTACTGTAAAAGAGAGGTAATATGATAAAGATTAGGCAAATCTTGAACCAGATAGTTTAAAGTGGGATCATAAAATTATTACGTGAGACTGCCAGAGTCACAGACAGCAAGGTTTGCAAATGCAGATTGCACCATATCACTGAGGCATGTACACACATAGAACTGTTTAAAATTGTCACCCACCCATTTGTACACATACACAGGCAAATAAATAAATGATGGGTCTTTGTTGCAGTGCCCTCCATAATGTTTGGGACAAAGACCCATCATTTATTTATTTGCCTGTGTACTCCACAATTTGAGATTTGCAATAGAAAAAAAAAAATCACGTGTGGTTAAAGTGCACATTGTCAGATTTTATTAAAGGGTATTTCTATACATTTTAGTTTCACCATGTAGAAATTACAGCTGTGTTTATACATAGTCCCCCCATTTCAAGGCACTATAATGTTGGAGACTCATGGCTTCACAGGTGTATGTAATAGCTCAGGTATGTTTAATTGCCTCCTTAACGCAGGTATAAGAGACCTCTCAGCACCTCGTCTTTTCTCCAGTCTTTCCATCACCTTTGGAAACTTTTATGACTGTTTATCAACAGGAGGACCAAAGTTGTGCCAATGAAAGTCAAAGAAGCCATTATGAGACTGAGAAACAAGAATAAAACTGTTGAGACATCGGCCAAACCTTAGACTTACCAAAATCAACTGTTTGGAACATCATTATGAAGAAAGAGAGCACTGGTGAGCTTACTAGTCGCAAAGGGACTGGCAGGCCAAGGAAGACCTCTACAGCTGATGACAGAATAATTATTTCTATAATAAAGAAGAATTCCAAATACCTGTCCGAAAAATCCCAAACACCTGTGGGCGGGGGATGGGCAGGGGGGAGGTGTTGTGTGGGCGGAGGGGGAGAGAGCTCGGAGAAAAGACGGGAGGTTATGGGGAGAGGGTGGTATCACGGGGGAAGGGGCAGGAGCCAGTGAGGGGGACCAGAGGGGAAGAGGCTGGAGCTGACAGTGCGATGAAGACTCACAGCAGCTGCTGGTTGCTGGACATCCCCTCGGGATCACCTTTGGACGTTCGCCGGGATCAGATTCTCCACTTTCCGTTTGCCGACATCTCCCATGCCAGGCCGGGCTACTGGTCCCTCCGAAAAGTGTGTCCAGTTGGAAACCTCCGCCGGCCACCCTCACCTCCAGTAAAGACGCGATGGCGCAGGAAGGGGTAGACTGTCCCGCGGAGTGACAGGAGAAAAGACCAATCCACGCGGCGTCAACTGGCAGGAGAGGAGATCGATCTGCGCACGCACGGTTTTTAAGATTTTTAAAAAACCTCGCTAACTTTTACATTAGAACACTGATCGGAACGAACTTGGTGCGATTGCAGCATAGGGGAACGGTGAGTAAGCTGGCGAAAAATCGCAGCGCTATCGTGTACCATTTTTGCGCAAATAGAATTGCAGCGGAGTTCCAAAGCTAGGTTGATAGCGCAGCAATCTGGTCCGTCTTTGTTGATATTGTCCTCAAGAATCCCGATATTCCAGGCCCTGATATTCATATAATGTTATCAAGTGGGTAAGATCTTGATCCAGTGGTAAGACAGACCCAAACAGCTGCCATAGGTACCACACGATTGCTCAGTTGTGCACACACACACAAAGATTAGTGTGCTTTTGTACAATGGAACACTGGCCCACAACCTTCCTCATAATTTATCATCCCCTCATCCAATCTCCCTAATCAGGCTACATATCTGGCCTTGTTCCAAGTCCCTTGCTGCAGCTACAAAATTATTCACATTCTCAACCTCCAATTGCAGTTACAGACCCATCCACATTCTTTATATTTTTCACGCACTAAGCCACATTTCTGCACACCTGTTCCAGCTATACACCTGTGTAAGGAACAGCACCAGCAATAATGTTAACTTTGTTTTAACCTCACTATTGCTGCCGACTCCTCAAATTCAGTTGTCATAAGAAATGTGTTGCTGGTGTATGAGTGTTCTGGAGTGAAATGCAATTCGTAATACTAAAATAGGTCACCAACAGAGACAGTCTCAATGAAGAAATGTTAGTGGAGAAGTGTCAAACAAGGCTGTGTCATGATGTGATACTTTTTCAGCTGGTCCAAATAAAGTCCTTGAATTGTCCAGCTACCAGGAGTATTCAGACATGTTTAACCTCTCCTAACTCCAATGATAAGATTCCACCTATTTTAAGACGACTACTATTATATGGGTGCCAAAGAACAGCAAGATAATGTGCCTTAATGACGAACCCAGTGGCTCTGCCATCCTCTGACAACATGAAACGCTTTGATAGGCTGGTCATGGCACACATTAACTTCAACCTCCGAGGTAGCAGTGATCCATTTAAATTGGCCTAATGCCACAACAGTTCCAAGGCCAACGCATCTCGCTGCCCCCACACGCAGTATATGAAAAGCAAGATTTCCCTTGTCAGAATACATTTTATTAGGTCTGCCTTCAATACTACTTACCACATTTTATTTTCTCTTTTGCACTAGTTTTACTGTATCTCGGTATTCTAAACAATAAACTAAACAACTTATCGGGGAATGAAGCTATCTTTAGAACTAACAGGAAACTATTCAACCTATGATGCCTACACTCCAGAAGCAGGATCACTCAAATTTCAGTAGTCGAGCTGTACCATACAGGCATTGAATGAGATTATCCACTCTCCTCCACCCAAGGCCAAGCATGAAGCTATTGCGGGCTCATTTACTCAAGAAAAAAAGATGGATTTTAAATTAAAGAGCAAGACGAAGGTCCTCTGTCAACTCATCATGCTACTCGCCAGCAATAAAGGTTCACGACAAGACATAGAAACATAGAAAATAGGTGCAGGAGTAGGTCATTCGGCCCTTCGAGCCTGCACCGCCATTCAATATGATCATGGCTGATCATCCAACTCAGCATCCCGTACCTGCCTTCTCTCCATACCCCCTGATCCCTTTAGCCACAAGGGCCACATCTAACTCCCTCTTAAATATAGTCAATGAACTGGCCTCAACTACCTTCTGTGGCAGAGAATTCCAGAGACTCACCACTCTCTGTGTGAAGACCTGGCAAACATGGACATAATTTGTGAACCACCCCTTGGCAAAACTTGTCATTGATGAAATTCACCTCTGCGCCAGAAGAGTCTTTGGTCAATTGAAGAAAAATTTAGGAATATGAAGATCAAGGCCTCAGACCAGTCACAAAACACACAGTCTACAGCAGGCACTTCAAGACACTGGAAAGATATCACCAACGTTTCCTCCACAAAATTCTGCAGATTCATTGGACAGATGAGTGAACCAATGCCAATGCCCTCACCTAGGCTATAAGCCTCTATTAAATCCATTGATGACATTGATAAAGTCGCATTGTTCACATGCTGAGTGCACTCCAAAAATAGACATTTTATTCTGACCTGTCATAGAAAAAGATTACCACATGAACAGAACAGATGAAAAGATTGATAGGGGCAATACTCCCCGATGAGCTCAATGCTTTCTATGCACGCTTCTAAAGTCAGAACTTTAATGTACCTTATCAGGCCACCATAATAACCAATGACATTGTAATCACAGTCAGAGGCGATATCAGAAAAATCATCATGAGGGTGAACTATCAGAGAGTGCCAAGGTATATATCACTGTGTTCTTAAAACCTGTGTGGACCAACTATTTGAAGTGTTTGTTAACATATTTAATCTTTCATTACTTTTACCCATGGTTCCCATCTGCTTTAAAAGGATACCAATAAAACTAACGCCCTAGTTTTATTGGTATCCTAATATGCACACTAATATGCACCAATACGCCCTAATATGCACACACAGCAACATGAAGCTGTTGACTCTCACCACCATCCCATCAATGAAAACACATTCATCACATGCAGCTTTCCTCTCCTTAAGGCTCAAGTCAACAATCAGCTACTTGATCTTGCTGATAAGAGCAAGACTGTTGTTCTGGTGCCACTTAATCAGATTTTCAATCTCACTCTTGTAATTTGACTCAGCATCTATCTATATCATCATATCCTTTATTATCTATCTTCTATCATATCATATTCATCATCATATCTATCTATCTATATACTTTTAAAACTGTGTGTGTGTGTGTGTGTGTGTTTATTTGTGTCAGATTTTTGCCCTTTGATTTCATGGTCAGCCAAACCACATGCTCAAACTCCGAGAATTTTCCCATTTCGCTAGACATTACACTTTTACATTCACTAATGCACTCCTCATTACATTTAGGCATTTTTATGTACACACTAGACCAAGTGCAGACCCGTTGGGTCTGTTCCCCCAACGTGCGGTTGCTGGGGGGGGGGGGGGGGGAGGGGGGGCAGCATGTCACGTCACACACACTAAATACCACCCTGCACACACGCTAACTACCCTCCTTGATATTATATTATTATGAATTTGCTCCTTTCACCCCATAACCGCCCTATCCACTGACGCATAGCCCCAAACTCACAGGCGCGTCTAGGGGGGGGTGGGTTTAGAGAATGAGGGCAGAGAGAGGGTGGGTAGAGACAGAGAGGGGCAGAGACAGAAGGGCAAGAGACAGAGGAAGAGGGGGGTGGAGGAGAGGATGGGTGGGTGAGGGGGTAGGGTGGGGAGGGAGATGGGGAGAGAGTGGGGAGGGGGAGATGGAGAGAGAATGGGGAGGGGGAGATTGGGGGAGCGTGGGGAGGGGGAGGAGAAGGGAGGGAGAGAGAGGGGGATGAGGATGGGGAGGGGAGCGGGAGGGTAAAGGAGGAGACAGGGGTAGGGGGAAGGGGTGGTAAAGCGGGGAGGGGGGTGGTAGAGGGACGGGTGGGTGAGGGGGGTAGAGAGAGGTGGGGGAAGGGGAGGGGAGAGGAGGGAAGAGGGGGAGGTGAAAGGAGAGGGGTGGGGGAGAAGAGGGGAGGAAAGGGAGAGGGGGAGAGGAGAGGTGGAGAGAGAATTCGAAAAGCAGTTAAGCGTTCAGATGCTGCGCGTGTCTCATGCACCAAAGCTGTTGGGGGGGGAGGCGCGTGCGTCGTCACACACACTAAGCACCCAACCCCACAAATAGATGAGAGCGTCTGGTTGAATGGAGAGCGTGTGCTTCTCGCCGTCCTCGGACAGAAGAGCAGCGGGGGTAAGAGCCGGTTGTTGGCTTGAGCCAGCGTGATAGATCCGGCCCGGGGGGGTGGGGTGGGAGTTGAGGAAGTCAAATTGCCAGAGAGATAAGAAAAATGTCGGGGCCTGGGGGGGGGAGTGAAGGATAGCCGGGCTGCCAAATGAAGAGAGAGAAGCGGCTTGGGATTGGTCGGCATGTGGGATTGTGACGTAAGCAGCTCGTGAGGTGTTTTTTGATTTTAAAATGTGTGAGTGTGGGGGAGGGGAGGAGGATTTTATTAAAAAATGTGTACGTAAAAATGACTAAATGTAATGAGGAGTAAATCTGTGAATGTAGAAGCGAAACGGAAAAACAGAGTTTGATCATGTGGTTTTGGCGGACTATGGAATCAAATGGAATGTGACATACACCCACCCACCACCCCCGGGCCACATTTTCCTTATTTTGCTGCCGATTTTACTTCCTCCACTCCACCCCCCAAACCGCCGACCCGGCTCCATCACGCTGCCTCAAGCCAAAGATCGGCTGCTCCCATGGACGGCTAAAAGAAGCGTCACAGGGCCGGCGCCTCCACGGCCTATCGGCCCGCAAGCGCATTGAGGATTGTACGCAGCGTCTCGACGACTGTACGCAGCGTTTCGATGTTGTGCGCCGTCAAGACGCTGCGTATGCCGTCGAGACGCTGCGTACGGCGTCAAAACACTGCGTACGGCGTCGAAACGCTGCGTACGCCCATCTTGACGGCGGACGCCTGGCCCGCAGCCTCACTCGACATCACGCCCGCCCACTCCACCCTCCCCTCCCTCCCTCCCCCCTCCATCCCTCAACCTCACGTTCGGGGACCAGACCCAACGTCTAGTATACTTTTAAAACTCTGTGTGTGTGTTTGTGTCAGGTTTTTGGCTTTTGATTCCATGGTCCGCCAAAACCACACGCTCAAACTCCGAGATTTTTTCCATTTCGCTAAACATTACACTTTTACATTCACTAATGCACTCCTCATTACATTTAGACATTTTTATGTACACATTTTTTAATAAAATCCTCCCCCTCGCCCACACTCACTCATTTTAAAATCTAAATGGGACTCACGAGCTGCTGACGTCACAATCCCACATGCCGACCAATCCAAGCCGCTTCTCTCTCTTAATTTGGCAGCCCGGCCCCCTCTCTCCCCCCACCTCCAACTACGCGCCGCGCCTCCCGCAGCTCGACTCGCCCGTCCGCTCACTCCAACTCCCCCTCCCCGTTCTCAAAATGCTCTGCTGATCAGGAGATATGGTGTAAGTTCCGCTAAACTCACAGCACACGAAGCCCCGCCCGCGTGTCTCTCCCATCCCCTGCGCACTCCAGAGTCAGAAGCCCACAGCTCCACTCCCACACCCGCCCGCTCACTCTCTCCCATCTCTTTCTCTCCTCCCATCTCTCTCACCCCCCCACCCTCCCTGCCCTCACCCCCTCTCCCTCTTACCCTTCCGTCTCTGCCCCTTTCTCTTTGTCTCTACCCATTCTCTATCTACTCTCACTCTCTACCCCCCCCCCCCCCCCCCCCCAGACGCGCCTGCGAGTTGGGGCTATGCTTCAGCGGATAGGGCGGTTATGGGGCTAAAGGAGCAAATTAATAATATTAATAATATCAAGGGGGGTTGTTAGCTTGTGTGCGGGGGGGGGGGGTTGCTTGTGTGTGTGGGGGGGGTAGTTAGTGCGTGTGTGACGCCGCATGCCGTGTGTGTGTGTGTGTGTGTGTGTGTGTGTGCGTCTCTCTCTCTCTCTCTCTCTCTCTCTCTCTCTCTCTGTCTTTACATATTTCGGTAGAGATTTACCCCCTGGAGTAAAAAAAAAATAATTGGCTTACCTGAACATATTGTGCTTTATTTCTTGAGTAATTAATAAAAATCTTCACAATTCCGATCCAACTTTCAATTCAAAATGCCTGTTTTTTTGTTATTTCCTCGCTGATGGCGTGACAATGGATCTTCCTGCCGTCTGCTCGAGCTGCGACAGATGGCACCTCTCACCCCTCCCTCCTGCCCCTGTTGTTCAGAAGTCACCCTGTCAACTGAAGACGTTCGCCCGCTCACGTCTCGGCTCGTGCCCTGTACCCAAGAGCTTTGGTCGACACACGCTGCCGCCCCTCCTCGCTGACCAAAAATCTTAGCTGAAGACTGCTTCGGCACAACCGGCACTCCTTTGTTTGACCCCCCCCTCTCTCCTCCCCCCCTCAGCACAGGACTCCCCCATCCTCTCTCTACCACCCCATCCCCTCCCCGCCACCCCCTCTCCGCCCTGCCCCCCTTTTCTGCCCCTCTCTCTCTGCCCCCCCTCCCTCGCTAGACGCGCCTGCGAGTTGGGGGCTATGCATCAGTGGATGGGTGGGTATGGGGGTAAAAGGAGCCAATGAATAACATTAATATAATATCAATGAGGGTGGTTGGAGTGTGTAGGGGGTAGTTACTGTGTGTGATACCGCAGGCTGCACCCCCCCCCCTCCCCCCGTGTCAAGGGGGCGGGATCTAATAGGTTTGATCTGTATGTTTATTTATTGGTGTGTGTTCATTTGTGTATAATCTTCACGAAAAAACAACGCAGTAACAGTAAAACGTTTACATATTCCAGTAGACATTTTTCCGTGGAGCCCAAAATCTACATATCTGAGAATAGCAGGCTTTATTTATCGACAATACTGACAATGTTTGAAAATACTTTGAATTTAAAATGTTTTTTACTTGAAAATCATTCCTCACAGCTTCCAACAAACTTTGATATAAAGTTGCAAGACAGGAACACTCTGAACGCTTCAGTTTAATGGCATCTCATAGCAAGTGCACCCAACATTTGCAACAATGTTGCCATCATAGCTCCAGACAGGACAGGAGGGGCAGGGTCAATTGGCATTGCAATTGGGGATTGTGATTTTTTTTCAACTCCAGTGCTGGGGGAGGCTCACGAGCTATGATCTTTGCTGAGGAGTGCTCACATCTTACTTTTGCAAATGGATTGAGTTGGAGGACCACACCGCCCGTTGGGGCTAAAGGTAGGGGGATGGCTGCATTCGGGTAGCAGGCCCATCGGGTCTACACTTGGGGGTGGGGGAAGAAAAGAGAGAGAGAGGGGGGGGAGAGAGAGCGAGAGCGAGAGTTCACATCTTCTCGAAAAAATGACACGCTAATGGTAACATTTTTACGTATTCTGGTAGAGCTTTATCCTGCGGATCTTATTTTAAAATTTCATGCTTTATTTCTCGAGTTATTACTGAAAATGACCGTCCCCGCTCCAAAAGCCACAGAACGATCGAGCAAGTTGGGCCCTGTACTGAAGCCGCCAAGTTCTCGGGTCACTCGGTTGGCTCCTCTCTCTCTCTCTTTCCCCCCCCCCCCCCCCGGGTCTCCCGCTCTCTCCCCCCCGAGCCGCCCGAAAGGTGGCGTCTGTCTGTCGAGATGAAGTCGGGCCCTGCACTGAAGCCGCTGAACTAGCAGTCCTTTGGACGCCACTGCCAGAGATCAAGTAGGACCCCTGCCTCTGCCCACTCCCTCTCTCCCTACCCCCCTCCCTCTCTAGCAGCGCCTGCAAGTTGGGGGCTATGCGCGAGTGAATGGGGTAAAAGGAGCAAATTAATAATATCAAGGGGGGTGGTTAGTGTGTGTGGGGGGTGTGTGTGTAAGTGTGTGTGCGTGAAAGTGTGTGTGCATGTGTGCGTGACGCAGCAGGTCCCCCCACCCTGCAACTGTGCATTGAGGGGGCGGGACCCAGTAGGTTCCACTTGGTCTAGTACATAACTAAAATTCTGATCTGGTGCTCTTCTGGTTTGCGCAGTTTTTATATTTGCATAAAAATGGTACGCAATAGCACTACGAATTTTGTGTCAGCTCACTTGCTGTTCTCCTGTGCTGCGAGTGCAACAAGTTTCGTTCCGATCGGCAGTATATCATAAAAGTTAGCGAGGTGTAAAAATCGCCCATGTGCAGATCGATCTCCTCTCCTGCCAGTCAGCGCTGTGCAGATTGGTCTCTTCTCCTGTCACTCCCCGGGACGGTCCACCCCTTCCTGCGCCATCACGTCTTTACTGGAGCTGAAGGAAGCTGCGGGTGGCCGGCAGTGGTCTCGAACTGGACACAATTTTCGGAGGAACCGGAAGCGCCCCAGCGCGGAGTCGGAGATGTCGCCAAACGGATAGCGGAAAGTCTGATCCCGGCAGAGCGATTCCAGCACCCGCTATGAGTACCAAACGCACTGCCATCGGAACGCCCCGCAGCTCCAGCCCCTTCCCCTCTGGTCCCCCTCACTGGCTCCTGCCCCCCACCCCTGTGATACCCCCCCCCCCCCCCCCATGGCTCTCCTCCCACTCCGAGTTCTCCCTCCAGCCCGCCCACACGCTCCTGATGCTGTCAGGCCAAGCCGAGGATCCGAGGCCTGGCTCTAAGTACGCCGACTGCTGATGCTCCTCCGGGGCACGCATGAAGGGAGAGGAGCGGCAACCTCAAGAACCTGGGGAGGTGAGGAGGGAGCGAGAGGGGGAGGGAGGGGGTAGGGAGGGGAGAGGAGATGTGGGGAGGGAGGGAGGGAGGGACTGAGAAGGTAGAGGGAGAGAGAGGTGAGGGGGGGATTGGGGGACGGGAGGAGAGGAGGGTAAAGAAGAGGGACCGTGAAGAGGAGTGGGAGAGAGTGCTAAGGATGAGGGGAAATGAGCTGAACCTGTGCAGTTGGGGGCTATGGGTGAGTGGTGGAATATTGGGTTGAGGGACCAAGCCTCCTGTGTGATCGGGACAGGAGGCTTGGTCCCTCAACCCAATATTGAGTATGAATGAATACTGAGTTCTCGCACTTCAGGCCGCATCTATGGTGGGAGAGGGGAACCCCCGTTCCATAAACAAATGAGGACATCTCGGATGTCCTGGTATGGAACTCATCTTGGGCGCAGATGCGGCTTAGAGAGAGGAATTGGGAGTAGGGATAGAGTCTTTGCAGGAAGCAGGGTGGGAAGAAGTGTAGTCGAGATATTTGTGGGAGTCAGTGGGTTTGGAAGATATGTCAGTCCATAGTCTATTTCCTGTGAAGAAGACTGTGAGATCAAGAAAGGGGAGGGAGGTGTCGGAGATGGTCCAAATCAATTTGAGTGCAGGATGGAAATTGGTGGTGACGTTGATGAAGTCCATGAGTTCTGCATGGGTGGAGGAGGTCGCACAGATGCAGTCGTCAATGTTACAGAGATAGAGTTCGGGGATACGACCAGTGTATGCCAGGAACAGGGATTGTTCAATGTACCCTACAAAGAGGCAGGCATGGCTACACCTGGACTTGGAGGAAGTGGGAGGAGTCGAAGGAGAAGTTATTAAGGGTGAGGACCAGCTCTGCTGGTGGAGTAGAGGGAAATTGGATGGTTCTGCGGTCGAGGAAGAAACTGAGGGCTTTAAGGTCTGGAGTCGAGGTACATGGAAATCATTTCAGTGGGACAAGAGCAGGCAGAAACAATAGGTCTGCCAGGGCAGTTGAGTTTATGGATTTTGGGGAGAAGGTAAAACTGGGCTGTGCAGGGCTGGGAAACAATAAGGTTGGAGGCTGTGGAAGGCAGATATCCAGAAGTGATGAAATTAGAAATGGTGTGTGATTAAGGACTTGCGCTTGTCTGTGGGATCATGGTCCAAGAATAAGTAGGAGGAGGTGTCCAAGAGCTGACGCCTGGCCTCAGTGCGGTAGAGGTCAGCGCACCAGACTACCATGGCATCTCCCTTGTTGGTGGGTTTGATTATAATGTCAGTGTTGCTGCAGACTGAGCGGAGGGCTATACATTCAGAGGGGGTGAGGTTAGAGTAGGAAAGGGGAGTGAAAAAGTTGAGACGGTTGATATCACGCTGGCAGTCAGAAATAAAAAGGTCTTGAGAGGATAGAACTGTGTCTGGCTACACTATAATGGGTATAGAGAACATGCTGTAGACCAGGAGACTGAGCACGCAGCCTTGACATGCTGCAGTGTTGATGATCAACAACAATCCCAATGGCTACCAACTGTTGGCATTAATGTCTGTGATAATTAAGTGTTTTGAGAGGTTGGTTATAACTTTAATTAACTCCTACCTTAGTAAGGACCTGGACCCACTACAATTTGCCTATTGCCACAATAGTTCTACAGAGGCTGCAATCTATCTCGCTCTCTACTCTGCTCTGGCCAACAGCATACGCTAGGCTGCTGTTCAATGACCACAGCTCAACATCCAACATCATTATTCCCTCTAAATGTTAATCAAACTTAGAGAACGGGTTGTCTGCTCATCCCTATGTAACTGGATCCTCAACTTCATCAGCAAATGACAATCAGTAAAAATTGGGAACATTTCTTCCTCAATAACAATCAACATAACAGCACATCTTGGCTGCATGTTACATGCTGGGAAATGCTACACTTTACCTCCCCCTTGTTGTTTTACCTCCCCCTTGACTCCGTCCAAACACCTCAGCAGTCTTTCCAGGTGCGACAGAGGTTCACCTGCACTTCCTCCAACCTCATCTATTGCATCCGTTGCTCTAGGTGTCAAATGCCAACCCTAAATTTAGTTCACAGCAACATTCAACCCATTTGTCAGTAACAAATGGGGGTAAATGCATTTCTCTCAGTAACATGTTGCGGCACCAGAAATATGTATGGCAACGACCCAAAATCTGCAACGCGCGTTGAATCCAACCTTCCTTTTTTCAACTAGTACTATATACAAACTCATTAAACACACATAAACATCCTTTAGTATACACATACACATAAACTCAATTGTCTAAATGACAATGCCGATGTTGGGGGAGTTCAGAACCAGGGGCCACAGTCTTAGAATAAGGAGTAAGCCATTTAGAACGGAGACGAGGAAACACTTTTTCTCACAGAGAGTGGCGAGTCTGTGGAATTCTCTGCCTCATAGGGCGGTGGAGGCCGGTTCTCTGGGTGTTTTCAACAGAGAACTAGATAGGGCTCTTAAAGATAGCGGAGTCAGGGGATATGGGGAGAAGGCAGGAACGGGGTACTGATTGGGGATGATCAGCCGTGATCACAGTGAATGGTGGTGCTGGCTCAAAGGGCCGAATGGCCTCCTCCTGCACCTATTGTCTATTGAAACATACAACACAGGCAATGGGCCCTTAGCCCCACAATGCTAATGTTACCTCTGTTCCTTGCACATGAATGTCTTAACAGCCTTTTGACCATCTCTGTCTGTAGCATCATCCTGTACCCACCATCGCTCGTTCCCGTTCTCGCTCGTTCCCGTTCCCGCCCTTCCCGCTGCACGTGTCCAACCGCCGCTCGTTCCCGCTCCCGCTCTTCCCGCTGCACGTGTCCAACCGCCGCTCGTTCCCGCTCCCGCCCTTCCCGCTGCACGTGTCCGACCGCCGCTCGTTCCCGCTCCCGCCCTTCCCGCTGCACGTGTCCGACCGCCGCTCGTTCCCGCTCCCGCCCTTCCCGCTGCACGTGTCCAACCGCCGCTCGTTCCCGCTCCCGCCCCCGCCCTTCCCGTTTATTGTTTTGATTATTTTTCGTTCCCGCCCTTCTCCGTAACGACATGTTTGCCTGCCGGAACACCGTATTTAGGTTGTTTCGCCGGGACGAAATACGGCGAATCCGGGACAGTTGGTAACCGTTGCTCTAGGTGTCAAATGCTCTACATCGGTGAGACCAAGCGCAGGCTTGGCAATCGCTTCACCCAACATGTCTGCACAGTTCACATTAACCAACCTGATCTCCCGGTGGCTCAGCCCTTCAACTCCCCCACCATTTCGAATCCGACCTTTCTGTCCTGGGATTCCTCCATGGCCAGCGTAAGCCCAACCGCAAATTGGAGCAGCACCTCATATTTTGTTTGGATAGTTTACACCCCAGTGGTATGAACATTAACTTCTCCAATTTCAGGTAGTCCTTGCTTTCTCCCTCCTTTCCCTCCCCAGCTCTCCAACAGCCCACTGTCTCAGCCTCTTCCTTTCTTCTTTCCGCCCCCCACATCAGTCTGAAGAAGAGTCTCAACCTGAAACGGCACCTATTCCTTCGCTCCAAAGACGCTGCCTCACCGAGTTTCTCCAGCATTTTTGTCTACCTTCGATATTTCCAGCATCTGCAGTTCTTTCTTAAACATCTTGGCTGCACGCTCAGTCTCCTGGTCTATGTTCTCAATACCCATGACCTTGTATCAAGATCAAAGAGCTGATTGTTGACCAGGAGAGCAAAGCAGAGGATCGACAAATGTTTTTTCATTGATGGAATTGCAGTGAAAGTCAACTGCTTCAAGTTGCTGGGTGTGCATATCTCTGAAGATCTGACTGGACTCAGCGCATTAATGCAATCACAAAGAAATATCATCAATGCCTCTACTTCCTTCAGAAGATCGAGGAGATTTAAAATGCTGGCAATACTCCACTAAACATCGACATGTGCACGGAAGAAAGCACTGACTTGTTGCATCATAGCTTGGTTTGGCAACTAGAATGGCAAGGAACAAAGAGGATTACTAAGAGTGGTGCATACTGCTCATCAGACGTACCTACGATACAATAGAACTTTATTTATCCCAGGTGAAAATTGATCTGCCAACAGTCAAAAAACACAAAATAGATGAAACATGAAATGAAAGTGACGAGTGGAAAGGCTTAGGGGATGCGCGAAGATTGGGGGGGGGGGGGGGGGGGGGGAGGGTGGAGTAGGAGGGGAGTCAGTCTCAGTCTACCCCACAGCAGAAGGGGGAGGAGTTGTAAAGTTTGTTAGCCACAGGGAAGAAGGATCTTCTGTGGCGTTCAGTCCTGCATCTTGGTGGAACCAGTCTGTTGCTGAAGGTCCTCAGGTTGATCAGTGTGTCATGGAGGGGGTGAGCTGTATTGTCCAGGCTGTTCTGCGGTTTGAGGAGCATCCTCCCTTCCAAGACCACCTCCCATGAAACTCAGTCACCTGGACGGAACCAGATTCTTGATGAGTTTGTAAATCCTATTAGTGTCCTCAGCGTTTGCCCCGTTGCCCCAGCACATGGCAGCGAAGAATATGGCACCAGCTACCATTGATTGGTAGAACATCTGCAACATCTTACTGCAGACATTGAAGGAGCGGAGCCTTCTCCAAAAGTAAAGCCGGCTCTGTTCCTTCTTATACAGGGCCTCAGCGTTCCTGCACCAGTCCAGTTTACTGTCCAAGTGAACTGCACATCCACACCATTGATGGAGACGGGGGACAGGGTTGTTCCTCTCCACCAACTCCTTTGTCTTGTCGCTGTTGGGCAGCAGGTGATTCAGTCCACACCACTCATGAAGTCGTTGACAACACCTCTGTATTCAGCTTCCCTCCCTTAACTGATGCAGCCCCCAATTGCAGTCATCTGAAAACTCATCATTGAAGGGATCCTTTGGCGGTGATGACTCAAAAAGGAAGCCAATATCAAAGACCTGCACCACCGTAGCCATGCTCTTATTTTGCTCCTACCCTCAGGATTCATTTATTGTCCTCATCATATAATTATATTTAAATTGTTTCCATTCAGAAGTTTGAAAGTAGTGTATACAATAACTGAACTATGTAAGAAAAGCTGCCATATTAAAGTGTGAATGCAACAAACACAAATCAAAGTATTATCAAATTTAAAATAATCAAGACAGTTCAGTAATTCTGACTGCAAATAAAGATTTTTTCCACCCAGGGATTTAAACATTACTGTGTAGTCATTGAATTATCAGAAATCTTAAACAAATTTTACTCTGGTAGTTCACAAATTAGAAATAATGAACTTTTAGCCTTGGGATTTAAAAGAAAATCAAACCAGACTGACAATCAGTAATCTAAGGTAGATACAACATGCTGAAGTAACTCTGCAGGGCAGGCAGCATCTCCAGAGAGAAGGAAAGGGTGACGTTTCGGGACGAGACCCTTCTTCAAACTGATGTCAGGGGAGTGGGCAAGACAGAGATAGAATATAGTGGAGAGGAGACCATAGGTAGAGGTCATAATGCTGCCTCGGCAAAGCCAGCAGCATAATCAAGGATGAGTTGTACCCCGGCCACTCCCTCTTCTCCCCTCTCCCATCAGGCAAAAAGTAAAGAAGTGAAAACTCACACCTCCAGATTCAGGGACAGTTTCTTCACAGCTGTTATCAGGCACCTGAATCATCCTACCACAACCAGAGCGGTGCTGAACAATTATCTACCTTGTTGGTGATCCTTGGTCTATCCTTGATCGGGCTCTGCCGGCCTTACCTTGCACTAAATGTTATCATGTATCTGTACACTGTAAATGGTTCATTTGGAATCTTGTATTGTCTTTCTGCTGACTGGTTAGCACGCAACAAAGTCTTTTCACTGTACCTCGGTACACGTGACAATAAACTAAACTGAACACGATGACCGTCCAAGATTATATCGGGAAAGTTAAACTCCCCTACCATGACTATCCTATTAGTCTTTCAACTGCCTGCAATCACCTGACTTATTTATTCTTTTAATTCCCCATGACTACAGTACACTCCATCACTTTTTAAAATTCTCAGCTCCACCTATATTACCTACTGGACGAATCATCAGTATGATAATTCAGTAAACCCTCCACACAGCATTTTCCCTCCACAACACATCTCCAAACACAGCCGCTTTCAATAGGCTGCTCCACTACATCATGCCTTGTTTTCATTGCCTGTTCCATTCGTCAGTTTTGACCCTTCATTCAATCTGACTGCTAACTCTCAAGTTTTCCTGCTGCTGCTCCGACACTGAAATGAACTGAATACACAATTCCAAGTACTGGCCTTTGAATTCACCCATTGCTGCTCTGACAATGAAATAGACCAATTCCACATATCTAAGGACTAGCTTTCGAATTCTCCCGTTTTTGCTCCAACACAGAACTAGACTGAAATACCGCAAGTGGAAAACATTATAACGGACACTGGAGGGTGAAAATGGTGTCCATTATTGCTAATTATCCGCTATAACCAAGTGTCATATATGGCATTTCATGTGTAGAGACCCAACAATAAAATTTAGGCTGAGCAAAACTGCACTGATAGAAGTAACTTTTTTTCAGCTGAAACATTAAAAAGCAAAGCGTCACCTGCCCAAAGCTACAAAACTGCAACATCTCAATACAGCAATACAGGCAGTGGCAGGCGTGACATTGAAGTGGCTGAGGAAGCTGTTTGGGCCAGCAGTGGTGTTGACAGCCCAAACTGGAAGCAGCCAGAGAGGTGGAGCTGGCAAGGTGTGATACCAGCAGCCCGGCAAGAATGCAGCCGAGGAGGCATCAGCATTTCGGCCTGGCAGTGACATTCGGTAGGTTCATCTGCTATAAGCGAAATCCGTTATAAGGAGGTCCATAAAAACAAGAAATGACTTTAGTTCTATGTCCCCAATGTTGCGAAAGATGAGACTGGCACGGATCAGCTGGACATGCGTCCACTGGACATTGCTGAAAAGGTGCTTCCAGACCAAAGACTTTGATCACAAGTCCATCGAGCATTAATGGATCCTGGGACGTGGTTCCCTGAGCAGAATGTCCAGTTTGTCTGATGAAATGCCTCATCGCCAGAACTCACCAACAAGCACCAAAACCAAAGTGGTGGAAATGTCAGAGAATGATGTGTTGGATATAGAGGCCGGTGAAGTGAAAGGAGAGAACCAGGGGAATTCTATCCTTATTCTGTCCGTGGGGGCAGAGGAGGAGGAGCAGAAATACAGAACACAATGGAAACTCTGGTGAGGGACCTACCTATGACTGGGTTTGGGGGGAGGGGGGGAAAGAGAGGGACGGCAGAATGCAAAGGCTCATCTTGGGAGAAGATGCAGTGGAGACGGAGGAATTGATAGCGTCTTTGCAAGAGGGAGGTGGAAGGTGGCATAGTCCAGGTAAATGTGGGAGTCAGTGTGCGAGAGAGGTGTCAGAAATAGTCCAAGTGAATTTGAGGGCAGGGTGGAAGTTTGTGGAAAGTTAATGAAATCAGCTAAATTAGCATGGATACAGGAGGCAGTCCCGATGCTGTCGTCCATGTAGCAGAGAAGGAATAGGGGTTGGTGCCAGTATTTAGGCAAGAATATAAATAAGAACCACAAACTGATTTTAGCTCTTCCCCAATCAAAGGCAATGAAACAAACGCTATTAATCTCGTAACATGAACAAGATCAACCAAAAAAGGCCATGAACTGAAATCTTGAGGTCTGTATGTCTGATGTGGAGTAGACTATATCATTTAAGTTATCTAAAGAGCCTCACATTGCATCTTTACATCAAGAATGCATTACCAATAGTAGTCAATTATAAATTTGCAGATAACACAACTCTGAATGGAAGAAATGTATGCAGCTAATGAAATATATAGAATTCCATTAAGTCATGTCTAAACAGTGAACACTTCATTCATCATTAAAAGCCAAAGCCAGCATCAGGTATCAAAGCACATGGTAAATTCTAACTACAACACACAGAATGCCCTACTTTACAGTAAAGGGCTTAGACTTTTAAGCTCTGCAACCACCAATAACTTTATAATATGGCCAATAGTCTACGCTCTAGCTCTACTGCACCCCACAGCTCCAGAAACAGTCAGTTCCCAATATCTCCAATTCAGTCAGAGATGCTGTTGTAAATGATTCAGGATTCACCTGGGCTCTCACTTAATTTTTTTTTCTGTTTCCAGCAGGGAAACCTAGGCAGCTTTTTAGGTTGCCAAATGGCAGTTTAGGTGGTAATTTAAGACAGCTTGCATGACGCGTACAATAATGTGCTCGGCCTCCTCCATGGCCAGAGTGAGTCCAACCGCAAATATTTCGCTTGGGTAGTTTACACCCCAGCGGTATGAACATTGGCTTCTCCAATTTTAGGTAGTCCTCGCTTTCTCCCTCCTTCTCCTCCCATTCCCAGCTCTCCCACAGCCTAATCGCTCCGCCTCTTCCTTTCTTTTTCCCGCCCCCCCGACATCAGTCTGAAGAAGGGTCTCGACCCGAAACGTCGCCCATTCCTTCGCTCCATAGATGCTGCCTCACCTGCTGATTTTCTACAGCTTTTTGTCGACCACCCATTCACACAAGTTCTGTTATCCCACTTTCCTCACCCACTCCCTACACATTACAGGGAATTTTACAGAGACAAGTTAACCTACAAAGCCAATGCGATTTTGCGATGTGGGAGGAAACCCACACTTGCAGGGAGAATGTGCAAAATCAACACAGACAGTGCCCGAGGGCAGGATGGAACACAGATCTCTGGCGTTTGAGGCAGCAAGTCTACCAGCTGTGCCACTATATTTTGTTTTCCAACAGACAAAAAAAAAATTATACATTGATAACTTTGGTTACTAAAAAAGAAACTATCCATTTTCAGATTTAAATCTCTAAGTGACGCTATGTTCCCCCTTTACACCTATTTAAGACTATGGGGCAGTACATTGGCCATAAAGTTGCCTAAAAGTGCCAGAGACCCGGAATTGATGCTGGATATGGGTGCTGTGTGTATATAGAGTTTGTTCTTTTTTCCCTTTCATCGCATGGGTTTTCTCCGGGTCCTCTTGTTTCCTGCCACATTCCAAATGTGTGCAGGACAGACATACGGCTACTGTATGTTTTAATTCAGTTGACGACTATGAGACACACACACACACGTTCTATCGTATAGTCTCGTGTGTGTAGGAAGGAACTGCAGATGCTGGTTTAAACCGGAAAAAGACACAAAAAGTCTATATATAAATATACACTGTTTTGTTTTCTCGTTTATAACATTGTTTACAGAGTACGATGTTTACATCTTCTGTTGTGCTGCTGCAAGCAAGGATTTCATTGTTCTAACTGGGACATGAGAGAATAAAACACTTTTGCCTTGCGTTGCCAATGTGTGGGATAGAACTAGTGTACAGGTGATTGGCGTGGACTCGGTGGGCCGAAGGGCCCGTTTCCATGCTGTATCTTTAAATTAAACTAAAAACACTAAAACCAGAGGTAGTCTAAAGAAGGGCCTCTACCCGAAACATCACCCAATTTCTTCCATCAAGAGATGCTGGCTGCTCCATGGAATTCCCCCGTAAAATTAGGCTTCCGGGGAGAACCTGACATCGTTCATGGAGAGGTCGGTGTTACGGTCGATGATGGTGCTGACCGACGGACAAGGACGGACAAGTGGAGGTGAGGACGCCACCGTCGAGGGAAGGTGGCGTGAGGGGACCGCCGTGATGGAGGAGGAAGAGCAATGGGAACCTGGCATGGGGGGGCCACCAAGGGGAAGAGGGAAGAAAAATGGACAGTGGAGGACCTGGAGCGGGGGCACTGCAGTATGGGGGGGGGGGGAGCAGAAAGAACAAAGGGGAAATTGGTGGGGGGGGGGGGGGGGGGGGGGGGAGAAGGGGTTTGTCAAATTTGTAATTTTGTAAATGCCCTTTATGGCGACTATTTAAATACCTTTGGTATGTATGCAAGCAAAGAAGTTCACATGTGACAATTGAGTATTCAATTCAAGGTAAATCTACGCACTTCAGATTAAATTAAACAATATTTATGGTTGATATTATTCCAAAATTCAATTAAAAGTGGGTATGACATGTAGGCATATAAATATTCTGTATATTTAACCTGCAAAAGAGTCAATATATCCCAGTCTATATAAAGGGTACTAAGCAGAAAAGTTCTAACCAGAGGGTACACAAAAGGCTCAGCGTGTGCAGCAGCATCTAAGGAGCGAAGGAGATGGGCGACGTTTCGGGTCGAGACCCTTCTTCAGACTTTTTTGCGCATCTTTCATTCATTGTTCTTTATTTCTCCACATCACCATCTATATCTCTCATTTCCCTTATCCCTAACCAGTCTGAAGAAGGGTCTCTACCCGAAACGTTACCTATTCCTTCCCTGCAGTGCCTACCTATTTTGGTCTATTATTCCTGGGCATTCGACTTGCCAAACTCTGGTTAGTACTTAGTGTTAAAGAAGGAACTGCAGATGCTGGAGAATCGAGGGTATACAAAAGGCTGGAGAAACTCAGCGGGTGCAGCAGCATCTAATGAGCGAAGGAGATAGGCGACGTTTTAGGTCGAGACCCTTCTTCAGACTGGTTAGGGATATGGGAAACGAGAGATATAGATGGTGATGTGGAGAAATAAAGAACAATGAATAAAAGATGCGCAAAAAAGTCACGATGGTAAAGGAACCAGGCCATTGTTAGCTGTTTGTAGGGTGAAAATGAGAAGCTAATGCGATTTCGGTGGGGAAGGGATAGAGAGGAAGGGAAAGAAAATGCCACGGCTACCTGAAGTGAGATAAATCAATATTCATACCACTGGGCTGTAAGCTGCCCAAGCGATATAAGAGATGGTAGATAAAAATGCTGGAGAAGGAAATAGGCAACGTTTCGGGCCGAAACCCTTCTTTAGATTGATACAAGAGATGCTCTTCCTCCAATTTGCGTTTATCCTCACCCTGACAATGGAATAGACCTAGGACTGAAAGGTCTGTGTTGGAATGGGAAGTTGAATTAAAGTGGGAGATCAGGTCGGTTCAGGCGGGCTGAGCGAAGGTATTCAGCTAAACGATCGCCAGGTCTGCATTTTGTCTCGCCGATGTACAAGAGTCCACATCTTGAACAACGGATACAGTAGATGACGTTGGAGGAGGTGCAAGTGAACCTCTACCTAACCAAAACGACTGTCAGGGTCCCTGGACAGAGTTGAGGGAGGAGGTATAGGGACAGGTGTTGCTTCTTTTTTGGTTGCAGGGGAAGGTCCCTACCTGGTTTGGGTGGTTTAGGTGGGTAGGGATGCGTTAACCAGGGAGTTGCGGAGGGAATACTTTCTGCAGAAAGCGGAAAGGGGTGGAGATGGGAAAATGTGGCTTGTGGTGGGATCTCGTTGAAGGTGGCGGAAATTTCAGAGGATTATGTGTTGTATGTGACGGCTGATTGGGTGGAAGGCAAGGACTAGGGGGTGTATGCGACGGCTGATGGGGTGTACCCTTGTCCCATGTGGGGGGGGGGGGGGGGGAAGAAAGGGTGGAGTGAGAGCAGAAATAAGCAGATCAGGCTGGTGGGGTGAAAGGCGAGGAACTCCAACGTGATCCAACCACCAGTAACTTCTTCTCTACCCACCCCTTTCTGCCTTCTGCAGACTGCTCCCTCTTTGGTCCACTCATCCCTTCCCAACCACCCCCTCACCAGGTATTTTCCCCTGAGATGGCAGGAGAAGTAACACTTGTCCCTATTCCGCTACCCTCACCTCTGTCCAGGGACTCAACAATCCTTCCAGGTGAGATAGGGGTTATAGTGCACCTAGTCTAACCCCATCTACTGCATCCGGTGTTCCTAATGTGGCCTCCTGTATGTCAGTGATTTACTGAACACTTGTCCCAGCTCGCTGGATCTTTCAGTTGCTAACCATTTTAACCCCTCTTCTAATTCCCGTACTGATCTTTCTGTCCTGGACCTCCTCCATTGCCAGAATGAGATTACATGCAAACCAGAGGAACAACCCATATCCGATTTGGGCAGTTTACAATCTAACAGATTGAAAAGTGAAGTCTCCAATTTTAGGATCCAATCTGCATCTCCCCCTTTTTCTACTATATAACCTCCCTCCTTCTCCCACCCCCCATTCCCCTCCGGAATTTGAACATATTTCTCCCCTCCCCCTCCATTCCTTCCTCTAGCTTCTCAATTTGCAACTCTTCAATCCTTTTGCCTTTTCATCTTTAGCCTTTGTCCAACCATCTGCCTATCAAAAAACCCAACCGAAACAAAAAACTGTAGATGAAAGTTCACAAAAAAACCCAAGTGCTGGGGTAACTCAGCTGGTCAGGCAGTATCGCTGGAAAACATGGGTAGGTAATGTTTCAGATTGGGACACTTCTTTAGGCTAATTGTAGAATAGAGTGGGGAGGGTGGAGGAAAACAAACTTGGAAGATAGGAGGGACAGAACAAAATGTGGCAGGTAATACAAATGCCTTCTGAAAATCAAAATATTCTCACATCCATCCTCCTTATTCATTACAACAAACACACCCTCCAACTCTACATCAGTGAAATTGGCGTGACGCCTATCGGCTGGCCGCGGAGTAGCCGAGGTTGGAGCATCCGCGGGTCAGAGCCCACACGCTGCAAGACAACGGATCCTGTGGTTGGGGCCTGGGTCAGCACCATGGAGGGCCCAGTGCAGCGGCCGATGATGACCCCGACCATGACGGACATGTGAGGATGTCGAGGGAAGGAGCAAAAGAGGACCCAGCCGGTGGGGGGGCCGCCATGGGGGTAGGGGGTGGGGGGGTAGAACAATGGATAATGGGGACCCGGTGTGGGGTATCCGCTGAGAATAACAATGGACAATGGGGACCTGGCGTTTGGCGGGGGGGGGGGGGGGGGGGATCACTGTGAGGGAGAGGGAGGAACAACCCGGCTGGGGGGGGGGGGGGGGGGGGAAGGGGGCGGCCGTGAAGGGGGGGGGAGGGGCGGCCGTGAAGGGGGGGGGGGGGGGGAGATCTGTAACTTTGTAAGCACCAGGTATGCAAGCAAAGAATTTCACTGTGACTTGTCACATGTGACAAAAGTTTTCACTCATTCACAATATTCTGTCACGTTATGATCACCCAGTAACATGCATCTTTCACGAGAACATCATTAATTATGCCAGTTTCATTACACGTGAGCATATCTAAAACACCCTACTCCTTTGCTGGTCCTGCAACAATTCCATCTATGTTGTCCCGAATACATTTCCCCAAGCTTCTCCTCAAAACGATATTTTTAAAGTTTAATATATTTGGCCAAGGAAAGAGCAACCCACAGAATCACAAATGAGACGCATTTGAAATTCCTATGCCAAATTCCATTTATTTGCATTTCTAATATTTAAATCATTGTAAAGCCTCATTACACAATAATTCTGAAAATTTCTTCCAACCTGTAACCTCCTTCAAACTCCCCATTCTTATGTCTTTTTGCCTGTTGGGTACTGCCTACCCGTCTTCCCCAACATTGTTGGCCAGGGAATTAGAAAAGGGTGTGATGTGAAAACTGAGGCCAGATGGGAGAATGCAGGGATGACAGTGTCACAGGGAGAGACAAATGAAAAAACGGAATTATAGGCAGAGACACAATGCACATACAAGACTGATACAATGAGAGATAATGAAAAGATGGCACCGTGTCGTGGCACCTTTGCGTGCTCTTCCCAGAGAGGGAACTATCGTCATCCAATACAATCAGTCTTCTCTTTTATATCTCTTTTCCACCTGTAAATATAGAACTATATTCTTCACTCTGCATCTTGTATTTTGCAATATCTATTGTACTTGAGTTTGTTTCATTCGTATGTAGTATTATCTGATCCGATTAGATAGCATGCAAAACAAAGCTTTTCACTGTACCTCAGTACATGTGACAATAATAAACCTAAACATCACAGACTGAGATGAAGATGGATGGACAGATATAGGACAGGCGGTGTCGTGGCGCAGCAGTAGAGTTGCTGCCTTATAGCACCAGAGATCCAGTATGACCACGGGTGCTGCCTGTACGGAGTTTGTACATTTTCCCTGTGACCACGTGGATTTTCTATGGGTGCTTCGGTTTCCTCCCACATTCCAAAGGCATACATGTTTGTAGGTTAATTGGCTTCTGTAAATTTCACCCAGTATGTACGATAGTGCTAGTATACGGGGTGATCGGTAATCGGCATGGACTCAGTTGGCTGAAGGACCTGTTTCCATGCTGTATCTCTAATAGTGACTAAACAGTGAGCAAGAAATAGTTTGGGAGGCAAAGTGGAAGGAAATGTGGATCTGAGGGAAGAAACAAAGTATGGGAAGGGAAAACAAAAGCACCTTTCATATCACATTTAAAGATAATAGTACTTTACAGCCAATTAAGTAATTTTTTGGCATAGTCATTTTCATAATGCAAGAAACAGCAGCTGATACGTTCACCACATCCCATAAATTACAGTATGATAATGCCAAACAATCAATTAAACAAAGAGCAAGAGATAACTATTAGCCCTGAACATGAGGCTAACTTTTCTGGAAAGACTGAGGTGGAGAAAAAGATAGAGGACTGGTAATGATTTTGTTCTTTTCTCTTCATATGTTTTTTAAATGTAAGATTCCATGTTAGATAGACCAGTTTCTAGTTGGATTCCATAGTTCTTTGCTGCATGAGAATAGTTTTTGCCTTTTGTGATACACCTAGATTCTCAAAATATTGAATTTTTAAAAAAAATAATTAACACACAATTAGTTTGCAGTTCACCCCATATAATTTTTGTTCAAGAACCCCTTGTTCGCCCTTTGCATTCACGTGAGGTGAATATATCTGGAACTACAGCCTCAGCCATCTTTCAATTTATATAGAGCAAGACCCTTGCCATGGATTTATCTACAGAATGAAGTATACATAATTAATTCCAATTAGGAAATACAAATTAATTAATATCTTCTCAGACTGGTATTTGCATAAAGGACTAAACGTGAACTTCAAGGACACTCTTCTCCACTGAATATTGAAAGGGGCGCCAATTCCTGGATAGTGCAGGCATCAAGATATATTGGACAGGAAGATTATGTTAAGATAGGTCCGTCATGATCTTATTCAATGGAAGAGCAGTTTTGAGAGGCCCAATGGCCTACTTTTGTATCTATTTCTTATGTTTTAACTGGAAGCAGACATTAGTGATGCCAAAAACTAACAACCTTAAATTAACAAACATGCTACAAGACACAGGACCCACTTATTTCTTGTCACTAACTGACAAAAATGAAGAAACAGTCCAACTTTCAGAATGAGCAAATAGTCATCTCTACACTTGTTGCTGAAAAGCCATTTCAGAAAGAGGGGCCTGAACTTCAAGGGAAGGGTGCCCTTGCCACACACTTCTGTGAACAGGATTATTCTTGTTGCTGGAACCAGATTCTTAGAACAGCTCACACATGGATGGGCTCTGCTGCTCTTGATGTCAAATATGCATGCAGAAAGAGGGAGCAATAGAGCAACTGGAATCTTGAAATTAAATCTCAAAGACTCTAAAGGGTCAAAGGGGCAGGAAAAACTCAGAAAATTCAGCAAGTTTGCCATTTCAACAAAAGTGAACATATACATATGGAATGCATGACAGATGTCGAAATGGAAACCTGATAAATAATATGGGCAAATAATGGAGTTGCCAAATTATCAAGTGATTTAAAAAGGTGCAGAAACAGAAAGAACAAGAGACAGAAGAACACAGACAGGTGGGATAGTTTTGCCGAGAGAGAATGAAGTACGAAGTAGTGGCTTTTGTGGCAATCTGAGACGGGAGGTGGTGGGGTGGGGGAGAGAGAGAAGTGAGGATATGGCGGAGAGAGAGATGAGGGTGGGGAGAGAGGTGGCGTGGGGCAGAAGGAAAGGGATGGGAGCAGTAGTATAGGGGGCAGGAATGCAGGGAGGTGGGTGGGTTGGTTGAGAATGAGGGACCAAGGAGGAGGATAGGGGCAATTGGGGTGAGGGAGAGAGAGTTGGAGGAGAGAGCGAGAATGCAGTGGATAGGGGCAGAAGCAGTGCAGGAGGGAAGGGAGCTGGGGGAGAGGCAGGAAAAGTAGGGCCGAAAACAAAAAGGCAGGAGGAATGAGTTGGGAGTCGGGCAAGGTGGAGGGTCAAACACAAATATGACCCAAGGATACTGGAAGTCAGTTGTGGGAATGGGCGGGACCATAATGGAGGGAATTTCAGGTCTGCTAGAAGGGATGCCAACACAACGGGAAAGGTATGATACCACGCAAGAGCAATGAGGGTGAAATGAGCGAAAGTGGATGTGGGCATGACTGGAGGGTGACAGTTGTGCAAGGGAGAGTGGTGAAATAGGGCAGGAGTGTTCGAGAACACAGAGAGGGGGGAAAGGTGAGATCGAGTGGGGTTGCGGCGGAAACACATGGCAAGCAGGTGAGAACGGCGGGGGGGGGGGGGGGGGGGGCTTTAAGAGGAGGCGAGAACGCAGGGTATGAGTTGGACAGGACAGAGAACACAGCGAGCCAAGAGTAACAACACGGTCGAGGCTGGCGAACGACGGAGACGGAAGAAATGAAACAGAGAACGATACACAGAGAAGATGAGAGGGAGGTCAGATCCTCGTAAGTCTGAACCTAGGAGAGCTTGGCCCTGGTGATGGAGTGAAGAAGAAAGGCCAAGAAGATCGAACAATTACCAGCATTAGTTGGAAATCTACTTACCTTTGACGCGCTCCCCTCGGTGCAGTTGGATCTCGCCCTCCCCCTGGGGCTGGTAGGGCTTCACCACGATGAAGGTCCGTCCCGGGACCGCACTGTACAGTTTGCGCTTGGGTCCTCTGTGAACGGGGGCGGCCGATGGAGTTGGGTTGGGTTCGGTGCTTGGACTGTAAACAAAAACATAGGTGACAGTGGTTCTTCCGGACCCAGAACCGGGACCGGGGACAACCCCTTCCAACATCCTCCACGGTCTGCCCGGGGGGGACAGCGTCTCGCTCAGCTCGGCTGCTCCAGGCCGAAGCGCTCGGACACCGAACGGGAGCCGAGCGCCGGGTCCGCGCTCATCGTTAATCTGAAGAGTGCTATGATTTTGCCGACCGCAGCCGTGGCCAAGGGTGCTCCATTCTGTCCCGGTTGAAGCTCCTCACGTGCCAGGTGCTGAATCCGAACTCCGGTTCTCCACTCACTACCGGACCGGCAGGATCCTGACGCCCCGCCCTCCATTCACACCACGGTACTCGGGCAATGCAAGACCCGCTTCAAAGAGACGCCCATTGGCTCCACCCACAGAATCATCGGTCCTGCCTCAAGAAGTCGAACATCGCCCATCGATTTTTTTTTTTTTGATACCTTCCCAAGTCACGTCTACCAAATTGTGGAGCTTAGTTTATAATTTCTAATGCCAACAGTAAATGGGAACTCCGGCTTCACCGACTGGCTGAAATCTAACGGCCCGCCCTCCATTCACACCGAATTAATGCCGTAGCTCAGTAACGTTAATTGTTTCTCTTGACAGTTACTGCCGGATATGTTGAGTATTTTCAGCATTTTCTGCGCAGATGTCTAGAATTTCCAGTTGTTTACATTCAGCCTATAAATATTTTTGAGCCTGCTCTCAATGGCTGTCGAGCTAAATCTATTTGAATCCTTAATCTTGCTCTAAAACATGCCATGCTGACTGACAGAAACCGCGCATCAAAACTTTGGTCTCTTTCCATTCAACCATAATCTCGTCCAATAGGTCTTTCATCATGCCGATTCGGCATTTGGCTCACGGGGTCTACCCAATTTTGCTCAGGGATGTGCATTTCTCCTCTTTGCTCTTTCTTCTCCTTACGCTGCTGCCCTCCCATCCGATGCCTCCCTTCCACAATTTCAACCAAATCATATTCAGATTCGGCCCGAGAGATAAAATGGTTAACCAAATTAAAAAAGATGAAATAAACCCCTCGGAGGGCAACTTTTATGTTGAAAGCTTCTGTTTTAACGATCCTAACAAAGTAATTCTCACTTTAAAGATGCAATGAAAATCATTTATGCTGCAAATCATTTTAGGTACGAATCTCCAACGGAGATACAATTTGGGGGGTCAAATGTGAAAATATACAATTAATGGCACCCTTAATAGCATTGGTGTATAGAGGGATCTTGGGGTCCAGGTCCATAACTCCCTGAAAATAGGAACATGAGTAGATACAGTGGTATAGAAGGCATATGGTATGCTTGCTTTCATAGGTTTGGTTGTTGAATATAAGTCAGGAATGCAGCTTTATAGGACTTTGTTTAGACCGCATTTGGAACATTGTGTGCAGTTCTGGTTGGCCCATTACAGGAAGGATGTGGAGGCTTTGGAAAGGGTGCAGAATGGCCCAAGAATGATGCCTGGATTAGGGGGTATTAATACAGGAAGAGGTTGGAGAGACGGATTGTTTTCTCTGGAACGTCAGAGGTTTTGGGGAGACCCGATAGAAGTATATAAAATTATGATAGGCACAGATAGGATAAACAGTCAGAATATTTATCCCAGGATGAAAAAAAAAATCAT
This sequence comes from Okamejei kenojei, assembly GCA_035221665.1. NCBI lineage: Eukaryota > Metazoa > Chordata > Chondrichthyes > Rajiformes > Rajidae > Okamejei > Okamejei kenojei. The sequence goes on along the minus strand of CM069151.1, from coordinate 37,113,157 downwards.
ACTGGAAAGTATAGCTTTAAGGTGAGAGGGACAAAGTTTAAAGGGTATGTGCAGGGCAAGTTTTTTTACACCGAGGGTGGTTTGTCCACAAAATGCGCTGTTGGGAGTGGTGGTTGAAGCAAATAGGTTAGTGACATTTAAAATACTTTTGGATAGGCACATGGATATGGAAGGATGTGGGTTATTCGCAGGTAGATAAGTGATGGCTCTAGGACACTCTTGGGCACTCCCACCCAGCGAACAGTGGGCCGGGGCACTCCCGGCGAGCAGGCCCGACTCATGTGCCGTGGTCAGACGATGGAGGAGAACCTACTCCACAGGGCGCCATGGCCAACAGAAAAGCCAGTGCAGAGTGAGTAGTCAAAGTCCCAGCAGTCAGGTTGGAGCCCCGAGGTCGAGTCGGGCTGAGGGCGACATCAGGTCAGGCCGAGGATGAGTCGGAGCCTCGATGTCGAGTCAGAGCCCCCGAGGACGAGGTCAGGTCGGAGCCTCGAACGTAGTCGGGCCGAGAACAGAGCTTTGAGGACGGGGACAGCGGCTCGAGGACGAGGTAGGGCCGTGGTGGGCGGGCTGTGTTGCCGAAAACAAAGGGGGACCCGGCGGCATGGGGGAGCTGCTGAGAACAAAGGGGGGACCCCGCTGTGGGGGGCTGCTGAGAACAAAAGGGGACCTGGCGTGGGGAAGCCACTGAAAACAAATGGGATCTGGAGTTGGGGGCCACTGAGAACAAAGGGGAACCCGGCGAGGGGTGGGGGCCGCCGTGAACAATAAATTATCATTATCATCATCATGTTCAGCAATGCCATTGAGTGCCAAAGGGCTGGTTCTTGTGCTGCATGTTCCATGAGGCACAAGAGACAACAAATAATCAGCTGAATTCCTCAGTAGATCTCAAACAGCATCTTTTGTGGGGAAATAAATTGTTTACGTTTTAAGTTGATACCCTACATCCGGACTGAGTGGAGAGAGATGCCAGTAAAAAGAGGAGAGGACAAGGTGTGGGACAGGGTTGTGTGGGTGAATGGTGGACTGAAGAGGGGAGGACAATGATGAGCAGATCGAGCCAGGTAGGTGAGGGGTAGGAGTTGAGCTATGAGAGAGGCATGTGAATGATATGGGGAGACATACACAATAAAAATAGCTGGAGCCAGTTGTGGGAGGGAACGGAAGGTGGAGACCATTAAGTGGATGATATTAAAGGATATCCAAAGGCTACCAGTGCTGGAATGTGGTAGGTAAGGGGGTAAATAAAGTGATAGAGAAAATCATTAGGGAAAAGGTGAAGGGCAGCTGGAACCAGAGCTAGATGGGGTGGGTGGGGGGGGGGATGGGGGATGGGGGTGGGGGGGAGGGGGCATGTGGAGGGAGGGCAGCGGATAGGTGAAATATGTGGGTAGTCGATCAATGGAACCAGGAGGGGGAGAGTGACTAATAACAATTATTGAATCTGGAAGTGGGAGCATGGAAAAGGGGACAAAATATGAGGACCGGAAGTTGGGGGAAGGGAGGGGGGCGGGGGCGATCTCGTCAGGGGGATGCAATATTCACTTTATCTCATCGGTGCAGAGGATGCCATATTGAGTTCACCATATTGTAGAGGAAGTCACATTGGGAGCTTGATTTCTAGATGGTTAACCATGAAACTATTGGTTTGTTATAAAAACCTACTGTATATGGTTCACCAATCATCTTGGGGAAATGAAATCGTCATCTTCCTACTGTGGATAACTTAACCGCCTTTTCATTCAGGAATGGACAGAAAATCTTGACATAGTCAGCAATGCCCAAATTGGAAGAACAATAACATCAAAAATCAGCCTTGATGCAGCTTAGGGCTTCTGGCCAATAAAAGCAATGAGGTAAATACAGTTTAATCATGCATTCCCTCCACATGTAAATGCACCATGGCTTTATGTTTGGACTGCATTGCTTCATTCCAAAGTCTTGCCTCCAATACTTAAAAGAACAAAAGGAACAACTGCATTGCAACATTCTAAACTTTTCACATTTCTGATTCAGACAAGCTCCTTCACTGTTGTTCAGAGAAAATCTTGGAAGTTGGATTCTTGGTTCTTCCTAATGCCAAAGTAGAAGCACCTACATTACGCATACCACAATGAGTAAAAACTTCCAAGAAGTCAAAGTCATAGAGTCTTACAGCGTGGAAATAGGTCCTTCGGCCCAACTTTCTTACACCGGCCGACATGTCCCATCTACATTAGTCCCAACTGCCTGCATTTGGCCCATATCCCTCCAAACCTGTGCTTTCCATGTACCTGTCTAAATGTTTTTGAAACATTGTGATAATACTTGTCTCAACTCCTCTGGCAGTTCATTCCATACATCGACCACCCTTTGTGTGACCAAGCTACCCTTTGAGTTCCTATTAAATCTTTACACCCTCACCTTAAACCTATGTCCTCTGGTTTTCGATTCCCCAACTCTGGCAAGAAACTCTGTGTGTGTCTATCCGATCGCTTTCTCTCATGATTTTGTACACCATAAACTTAACAAATTACATAATTAACTTTTTCAAGAGCAACTTTCAATTGGTAACAAATAGAGCTTGCACATGACCTTGAAATGAAAACTAAAATAAGGGCAGGATTGGTAATTTACCATGAGGAATGAAGGGAGAAAAGATGTGAAACCTAATCTTGTCCTCACCTAGCATGCATAATAGTGCACAGTAGAAATCACTGCACAGCAATTAGAACAAGGAATTTGGCTGATTTATATATATACACAGTGCATTCAGAAAGTATTCCGACCCCTTCATTTTTTTTCCACATTTTGTTACGTTACAGCATTTTAAAATGGATTAAATTCATTTTTTATCATCAATTTGCAGACAATACCCCAGAAAGAAGAAACAAAAACAGATGTTTAGAAAATTTTGCAAAGTAATTAAAAAGAAATAACTGAAATATCACATAAGTATTCAGACCCTTTGCTACGACACTCAAAATTGAGCTTAGGTTCATCCTGTTTCCATTATTATCCTTGAGATGTTTCCACAACTTGATTTGAGTCCACCAGTGGTAAATTAAATTAATTGGACATGATTTGGAAAAACACACACCTGTCTACATATGGTCCCACACTTGACAGTGCATGTCAGAAGAAACCCCAAGCCATGAAGACGAAGGAATTGTCCGTAGACCTCCGAAACACGATAGTGTCGAGACACAGATCTGGGAAAGGGTATAAAACAATTTCTACAGCATTGCAGGTCCTGAAGAGCACAGTGGCCTCCGTCATTCTTAAATGGAAGAACTTTGGAACCACCAGGACTCTTCACAGAGCTGGACGCCCGGCCAAACTGAGCAATTGGGGGGAAAAGGGCATTGGTCAGGGAGGTGACCAAGAACCTGATGTTCAATCTGACAGAGCTCCAGAGTTTCTCTGAGGAGATGGGAGAACCTTCCAGAAGGACAACTATATCTGCAGCACTCCACCAATCAGGCCTTTATGGTAGAGTGGCCAGACGGAAGCCACTGCTCAGTAAAAGGCACATGACAGCCTGCTTGGAGTTTGCCAAAAGGCATGAGAAACAGGATTCTCTGGTCTGGTGAAACCAAGATTGAACTCTTTGGCCTGATTGCCAAGCGTCACATCTGGAGGAAACCAGGCACCGCTCATCACCTGGCCAATACCATACCTACGGTGAAGCATGGTGGACAGCATCATGCTGTGGGGATGTTTTTCAGCGGCAGGAACTGGGAGACAGGATCGAGGAAAAGATCCTTGATGAAAACCTGCGCCAGAGCGTTCTGGATTTCCGACTGGGGCGGAGGTTCACCTTCTAACAGGACAACAGGACACTAAGCACACAGCCAAGACAACGCAGGAGTGGCTTTGTGACAAGTCTGTGAATGTCCTTGAGTGGCCCAGCCAGAGCACGGACTTGAACCTGATCGAACATCTCTGGAGGGACCTGAAAAAGGCTGTGCATTGATGTTCCATATCCAACCTGACAGAGCTTGAGAGGATCTGCAGAGAAGAATGGGAGAAATTACCAAGCTTGTAGCGTCATACCCAAGAAGACTTGAGGCTGTAATCGCTGCTAAATGTGCCTCAACAAAGTACTGAATAAAGGGTATGAATACTTATGTAAATGTGATATTTCAGTTATTTCTTTTTAATTACTTTGCAAAGATTTCTAAACGCTTGTTTTTGCTTTTTTTATTATGGGGTATTGTGTGTAGATTGATGACAAAAATATGAATTTAATCCATTTTAGAATAAGGCTGTAATGTAACACAATGTGGAAAAAATGAAGGGGTCGGAATACTTTCTAATATATATATATATATATATATATACACACACAATGATGTAAAATTTGATCTATACAACATTGTCCGATATAAACTGTCATATTTCGCATGCAGCAACAGCCTGTTTGGGTGCTTGCAAATGAGCAAACAAGCAACATCTCGACTTACTCCTTCACTGGAATACAAGACACAAAATTACAAAGCATATCATCTCAGACAAAGCCAATACAGAAGCTCGAAAAAGAAAATAAAGTGCTTGAGGAACTCAATGGGTCAGGCAACATCTGTGGAGGGAATGGACAGATGACATTTTGGGTTGGGTCCCAAAATACAGCAGCTCCCAGAGAACAGAAAAATGCAAGAATTCCAGAGATTTACCACCCTCCACGAGAAGAAATGCCGACACAGCTCAGATTTAAATGACCGGCCATTTTTCTTGTAATAATGTTCTCTTGTTTGAGACTTTTCCACACGTGAAAATATCCCAACCTCTACCTTGTCAAGCTCCTTTCGGATCTTATATGTTTAAATAAGGTAACCCCTCATTCTTCTAAACTCCTAAGGCATACAAGCCAAACTATTTAGTGTCTCTTGGTACAGCAACCTTTTCATCCCTAGAATTAGCCCGATGAATTTCCTTTGCACAGCCTTCATTTTGACTATATCATTTTTTTGGTTAAGGGATTAAAACTATAAGCAGTAATCCAGGTTAGGCTTCACAAACATCTTTTCCAATTGAGACAAAATTCCCCTATTTTTAAACTCTAGCGCATTTGCAAAAAGCTGTTTGCCTTATCAATTACTTGTTGTACCCGCTAGCTAGCTTTTTGTGATTCATACACTGGAACATCCAGATCACTTTGTACTTCACTCACTTGCAGCCTCTCTGCATTTAGATAATAATCTGCCTTTCCATTTCTCTTACCGAAGTACACTACCCCACATCAAACTCCATTTGTCCGTTTTTGCCCACTCACTTAACCTACCTATATTCCATTACACAATCACGGTATCATTATCGCACCATGCCACTCCAAATATTTTTGTCCCATTACTAAACTTGGAAATCTGACATACTGTTTGTTTTTCCACACCATTAATACAGTGAATAATTGTAGGCCAAGAACTAATCTTGTGGTACTATACAAATTACCTCCTTCCAGTCTCAAAAGGACTCACATATTTTAATTTATGCACCAGGCTTCTCTATGACACCTTGTCAAATGCCTTTTGGAAATCTAAATCCATTACATCTACAGACTGCCTTTTTTTAAACTTTCCCCAATAATCATCAAAGAGGTTTAGCAATTTCGTGAAAATATATTAATCTTTCCTAAATTAGCAGCTATTTCTTCTTTGATTATTGACTCTGGGATAAGAGATGTGAGATTACTTTACAGATTTGTTTCAGCATTTTTAAATAGTGAGGGGGGGGGGGGGACGGACACAAATTGGAAATACAAGGATGGAGTTAAAGGGAAAGAGAGTATAGGAAAAGTTAAGAAAGACACCAGGATTAACGGGACAGAAAGCTTAAGAAGGGATGGCAGAGTATGTCCAAGTGAAATAGGAATCAATGTGAAAGGTGAGGTAAGTAATGGATTTAAAGTATTATCTGTGAATACGCGAAGTATAAGAAGTGAAGTGGAAGACAATAGACAATAGGTGCAGGAGTAGGCCATTCGGCCCTTCGAGCCAGCACCGCCATTCAATATTCATAGGCTGAAGTCTAGGGCCTCGATATCTAGGGGGCCTCTGGCCAAGGCAGGACTCAAAATTAACGGTTGCCCGGGTGCCAATGGGCAACCTAAAAGTTGTTTAATTTTGCACGGTTTGGCAAGCACCCGGGACACCTGCCATTCAACTCTGAGCGGGACCCCCTCTCTATCTCTCTCTCTGTCACTCTCCCTCTCCGCCCACCATGCGTATCTGTGTCCGGGCCGCCGGGTCTCCGCTCTCCGCTCGTTCCTCATCTGCTGGCACGGCTGGCCTCCTTGCACATGCGCACGGCTACGGCCAGCACATCCTCCCCCTGCACATGCGCACACCCACGGCCAGCACATCATTGGCTGCCCTGCACATGGGCACTGCCACGGTAACTGGTCGGCGCCGGTCACTTTCTCCCTCACTTTGAATTGTGGGAGATCTGGCCACCATTGCTGTCCGGTCACCGCCTCGCCGTGAACGCTGATAAACCATCGCAGAATCACTCCCTGGAGCTGGAGTAACTCCCTGGAGTAAATCTTGCTTCTGCTTTCCTGGTCCTCCAAAAATATTCTAAATTAAATTTAAACTGTAGGTGGTGGAGGGTCCATCACCAAACTCCTAACTCTGAACGGCCTATTGCATTTTATCTGTTTATTTATTGTGTATATATATGGTCTATGGTATATAAACACACTTAACGTTTATCTCCTGTATTATGTTTACATATTCTGTTGTGCTGCAGCAAGCAAGAATCTCATTGTCCTATCTGGGACACATGACAATAAAACTCTCTTGACTCTTGACTTGGACTCCAGCAAAAAAGGGATCTTGGAGAAAAAAGAGCGACCTAAAATTTAGTTGCATCTGGTTGGGTAACTATGGTAGGGTGAAGACTATTCCATGCCTTAATTGTGTGGGGGATCTCCGTGGAGCAGCCAGCAACTCTGGATAGAAGAAATTGGGTGACGTTTCGGGTAGAGACCTTTCTTTAGACTCCCCCTGGTTTTAGTGTTTTTAGTTTAATTTAAAGATACAGCGTGGAAAAAGGCCCTTCGGCCCACCGAGTCCACGCCGACCACCGATCACCCATACACTAGTTCTATCCCACTCATTAGCGACATGTTAAGAGTGTTTTATTCTCTCACGTCCCAGTTAGAACAATGAAATCCTTACTTGCAGCAGCACAACAGAATATGTAAACAATGTTATAAATGAGAAAACAAAACGGTGTATATTTATATATGAATATATAACATAGAAACATAGAAAATAGGTGCAGGTGGAGGCCATTTGGCCCTTTGAGCCAGCACCGCCATTCATTGTGATCATGGCTGATCGTCTCCTAGCAATAACCCGTGCCTGCCTTCTCCCCATACCCCTTGAATCCACTAGCCCCTAGAGCTCTATCTAACTCTCTCTTAAATCCATCCAGTGATTTGGCGTCCACTGCCCTCTGTGGCAGGGAATTCCATAAATTCACAACTCTCTGGGAGAAGACGTTTTTTTTCTCACCTCAGTCTTAAATGACTCCCCTTTATTCTAAGACTGTGGCACATGGTTCTGGACTCCCCCAACATTCGGAACAGTTTTCCTGCATCTAGCTTGTCCAGTCCTTTTATAATTTTATATGTTTTTATAAGATCCCCTCTCATCCTTCTAAACTCCAGTGAATACTAGCCTAGTCTTTTCAATCTTTGCTCATATGACAGTCCCGCCATCCCAGGGATCAATATCGTGAACCTACGATGCACTGCCTCAATCACAATGATGTCCTTCCTCAAATTAGAAGACCAAAACTGTACACAATACTCCAGATGTGGTCTCACCAGAGCCCTATACAACTGCAGAAGAACCTCTCTACTCCTATACTGAAATCCTCTTGTTCTGAAGGCCAACATTCCATTAGTTTTCTTCACTGCCTGCTATACCTGCACGCCAACTTTCAGTGACCGGTGTACAAGGACACCCAGGTCTCGCTGTACCTCCCCCTTACCTAACCTAACACTGTTGAGATAATAATTTGCCCCCTTGTTTTTGCCGCCAAAGTGGATAACCTCACATTTATCTATATTATACTGCATCTGCCCACTCACTCAACCTGTCCAGGTCAGCCTGCAACCTCCTAACATCCTCTTCACAGTTCACACTGCCACCCAGCTTTGTGTCATCTGCAAACTTGCTAGTGTTGCTCCTAATGCCCTCTTCCAAATCATTAATATATATGGTAAACAGTTGCGGCCCCAACACCGAGCCTTGCGGCACTCCACTCGCCATTGCCTGCCATTCTGAAAAGGACCCGTTCACTCCTACTCTTTGCTTCCGGTCTGCCAACCAATTTTCTATCCATGTCAACACCCTACCCCCAATACCACGTGCTCTAATTTTAGTCACCAGTCTCCCGTGCGGGACGTTATCAAAGCCTTTCTGAAAGTCTAGATTAACTACATCCATTGGCACCCATTCATCCATTTTGCTTGTCACATCCTCAAAATATTCCAGTACATTAGTCAAGCTTGATTTGGCGGCAAGAACAAGGAGGCAGATTATTATCTCAATGGTGTCAGATTAGGAAAAAGGGAAGTGCAACGAGACCTGGGTGCCCTTGTACACCAGTCATTGAAAGTAAACATGCAGATACAGCAGGCAGTGAAGAAAGCTAATGGCATGTTGGCGTTCATAACAAGAGAGTTTGAGTATAGGAGTAAAGAGGCCCTTCTGCAGTTGTACAGGGCCCAGGTGAGACCACATCTGGAGTATTATGAGCAGTTTTGGTCTCCTAATTTGAGGAAGGACATCCTTGCTATTGAGGCAGTGCAGCGTAGGTTCACAAAGTTAATCCCCGGGATGGAGGACTGTCATATGAGGAAAGATTCGAAACACTGGACTTCTATTCACTGGAAATTAGAAGGATGAGAGGGAATCTTATAGAAACATATGAAATTATAAAAGGACTGGACAAGCTCGATGCAGGAAAAATGTTCCCAGTGTTGGGGGAGTCCAGAACCAGGGGACAAAGTCTAAGAATAAAGGGGTGGCCATTTAAAACTGAGGCGAGAAAAAACGTTTTCACCCAGAGAGTTGTGAATTTGTGGAATTCTCTGCCACAGAAGGCAGCAGAGGCCAATTCACTGGATGAATTGAAAAGAAAGTTGGATAGAGCTCTCGGGGTGAGCGGAATCAAGGGATATGGGGAGAAGGCAGTCACGGGTTACTGATTGTGGTATGGTCAGCCATGGGTACTGATCAGCCAGGGTCACAATGAATGGTGATGGTGGCTCGAAGTGCCAAATGGCCTCCTCCAGCATTTATCTTCTGTTTCTCTGTTTTTTTCTCTGTATGTGTGTATCAACAGTTCTACTTGGATCCTATATAGAGGACAATTTGAGGTCTCTTGTCTTATGGAAGATAATTATTGCTTTGGAGGTGGTTTTTCCTGGGTAATCTACGGTAAGAGTTAAAAGAAAAAAATAACAATATGGACACCTTTTTTTTGTGAATCATGTATATTGAAATTACTGAATAATTTGGAATTTATACCTCAGGATGTCCCAAATGGTGCCCTGAGTATCAAAATATTTACACCCCAATGAAAACCATGTAATCTCTTAGAATAACTTCTAAGAATACAGAATAATTTGGCCTACTTAATATGATAGTCATGATCTGCTCTTTGATCTCAGAAAATATATGTTCATTAAGTAGTTAAGAAGTTAAGTTGAGTAGTTAAATTGAACATGAAGTCATATCAAGATTACAGAGAATATGGGGATTTCCCCTATTACACAGGTGTCGTTTGTTACAGGCATCACTTGGCTTCTCCAAGAACAAGAACAATGTGTTTCAAACATAAAAACATTGAGAAAAGGAAACATAAATTAACCTTTCAAATATAATTTTAGAAATCTTGTATCTCATGCTAATTTCTCCACATTTTTTGGGTTATTTTGTAGTTCCATGTAAAATCCTTCAGATGAAACCAAAGTGATGTAACTGACACAATTCCTGTAAGGTACATTTCTTCGCACCCTACTTCCTGTCAGGACTCTATTCCCTACTCCCAATTCCACCGTCGTTGTCGCATCTGCACCCAGGATGAGGTGTTCCAAACCCAGACATCGGAGATGTTCTCATTCTTTAGGGAACAGGGGTTCCCCTCTTCGACTATAGATGAGGCTCTCACCAGGGCCTCTTCTATACCCCGTAACACTGCTCTCACTCCCCATCCCCCCACTCATAACAAGGGCAGAGTCCCCCTTGTCCTCACCTTCCATCCTACCAGCCGTCACATACAACAGATAATCCTCCGACATTTTTACCACCTCCAAAGGGACCCCACCACAGGCCACAGTTTCCCACCTTCTCCCCTTTCGGCTTTCTGCAGAGACCGCTCCCTCCGTAACTCCCTAGTCAATTTGTCCCTTCCCACCCAAACCACTCCCTCCCCTGGCACATTCCCTTGCCATCGTAAGAAATGCTACACTTGACGCTTTACCCTCCCCCTTGACTCAATCCAAGGACCCACACAGTCTTTCCAGGTGTGGCAGAGGTTCACCTGCACCTCCTCCAACCTCATCTATTGCATCCGCTGCTCTAGGTGTCAGCTGCTCTACATCGGTGAGACTAAGCGAAGGCTTGGCGATGGCTTCGCCCAACATCTTTGCTTAGTTCGCAATAACCAACCTGATCTCCCAGTGGCTCAGGACTTCAACTCCCCCTCCCATTCTGAATCCGACCTTTCTGTCCTGGGCCTCCTCCATGGCCAGAGTGAGCCCCACTGTAAATTGGAGGAGCAGCATCTCATATTTTGCTTGGGTAGTTTACACCCCAGCGGTATAAACATTCACTTCTCCAATTTCAGGTAGTCCTTGCTTTCTCCCTCTTTCCCCTCCCCTTCCCAGCCCACTACCTCTTCCTTTCTTCTTCCTGCCCCTACCACCCCCACATCAGTCTGAAGAAGGGTCTCGACCCGAAACTATTCCTTCGCTCCACAGATGCTGCCTCACCCGCTGAGTTTCTCCAACATTTTTATCGAACTGACACAATTGTTCATTGCTTTTGTAAAAGATGCCCAAGAGCTGCCTATCTAATAACTAATTAATGTATCAATTAAATAAATGTAAACACCTCCTGGACAGATCAATTAGTCATAGAGTGATACAGTGTGGAAACAGACCGCTCGGCCCAACTTGCTCATACCAGCCAACATGTCCCATCTACATTAGTCCCACCTGCCTGCGCTTGGTCCATATCCCTCCAAACCTGTCCTATCCATGTACCTGTCTCACTGTTTATTAAACGTTGGGATAGTCGCAGCCTCAACAACCTCATTTGGCAGCTTGTTCCATGCACCCACCACCCTTTGTGTGAAAAAGTTACCCCTCAGATTCCTATTAAATCTTTTCCCATAACCTTGAACCTCTGTCCTCTGGTCCTCGATTCCGCTACCCTGGGCAAGAGACTCTGTGCATCTACCCGATGTATCCCTCTCATGATTTTATACATCTCTATTAGATCACCCCTAATCCTCCTGCGCTCCAATAGCGATCCAGCCAAATAGACCTCCCTATAGCTCACACTCTCTAGTCCTGGCAACATCCCTCGTAAATCTTCTCTGAACCCTTTCAAGCTTGACAATATCTTTCCTGTAACATGGTGCCCAGAACTGAACACAATATTCTAAATGCTCTCACCAACGTCTTATACAACTGCAACATGCCTCTATACTCAATACTCTGATGAAGGCCAAAAGGCCTTTTTGACCACCTTATCTATCTGCGACTCGACCTTCTAGGAACCATGCACCTGCACTCATAGATCCCTCTGCTCTACAACGCTACCCAGAGGCCTACCATTAACTATGTAGGCCCTGCCCTTGTTAGACGTCCCAAAATGCAACACCTCACACTGCTCTGCATTAAATTCCATCAACCATTTCTCAGCCCACCTGGTCAATCGATCCAGATTGAAATCTTTCACAACCATCTTCACTATCTGCAAAACCACCCACTTTTGTACCATCAGCAAACTTGCTAATCTTGCCCTGTTTGTTTTCATCCAAATCATTGATGTCGATGACAAACAGTAACGGGCCCAGCACCGAACCCCGAGGCACACTACTAGTCACAGGCCTCCAGTCTGAGAATCAACCTTTCACCATCATCCCCTGCTTCCTTCCATGGAGCCAATTTGCTATTCATTCAGCTATCTCTCCTTGGATCCCATGCGATCTAACCTTCCAGAGCAGCCTACCATGCGGAACCTTGTCAAATGCCTTACAGAAATCCATGTATACAACATCTATAGCTCTGCCCTCATCGACCTTTTTGGTTACTTCTTCAAAAAAAGAAATCAGATTTATGAGAAATGACCTCCCACGTACAAAGCCACGCTGACTATCCTTAATCAGCCCTTGCCGTCCAAATCCCTGTATCCCGGTGCTGGCATGAAGGGCCGAATTGCCTCCTCTTGCACCTATTTTCTATAACCTATCCCTCAGAATACTCTCTAGTAACTTTCCAACTACAGATGTTAAGCTCACCTGCCGAGAGTTTCCAGCATTTTACCTGCAGCCTTTCTAGAAAAGAACATTTGCCACCCTCCAATCTTCCGGCACCTCTCCTGTATGTAAGGAAGACTCGTAAATTTCAACCAGGGCTCCTGCAATCTCCTCTCTGGTTTCCCACAATGTCCTCGGCTTTATCTGATCTGGCCCTGGAGATCGGTCTACCTTCATACATGATAGTGCCTTTAGTACTTCTTCGATGGTAACACTGACTGCTCTCTAGACATGTCCATTGACTGCCCCAAGTTCCTCCGTCCTACTATCTTTATCCTCAGTAAATACTGAGGAGAAATTACTCATTGAGGACCTTGCCCGTGGCTTCACACAGAGGTGACTGCTTTGATTCCTGAGAGGTCCCACTCTCTCTCTAGTTACCCTTTTTCCCCTTATGTATTTATAAAATCCCCTTTTTGCCCTTCTGTTCTCCTTTTTCAGTTTACTCTTTAGTTTCCAAAACTCCTGCAGGGATGCACTTGATTCCAGCTGCCTATATCTGTCCCATGCATCTTGTTTTTGTCCAATGCCTCAATTTCCCTCGTCACCCAAACTTCCTCACGTTTGCCTGCTTTGCCCTTCACTCAAACGGAGACGTACATATCCTGAGTTTTTGTCAGCCCAATTAAAAAAAATTCCACTTGGCTGATGTTTCGTTCCCCTCAAATAACCTGTTCCAGTCAACTTGAGCGGGACCTTCTCTCATACCCTCAAAGTTGGCCTGATCCCAGTTGAGCATTTCAACACGTGGGCCCTCTCTGTCCCTATCCTTTACCAATCTTAAACCTAATCGATTGTGGTCACTGGTCTCAAAAGGCTCCACAAACACTTCATTAACTTGCCCTTCCCAATTTCCCATTACTGGATCCAGTGTTGCCCTCTAACGCGTGGGAGCCTCTACATAGTGCTTGAGAAAACTCTCCTAAACACTTTTGAGGAGTTGCACCCAATTTAAACCCTTCACACTATGATTTTCTCAGTCTATAAAGGGAAAGTTGAAATCCCCTACTACAACAAACTTATTTGTCCTGCAGCTGTCTGCAATCTCTTGGCATACGTGTTTCTTCTTCTAATTCCCCATGACTATTCAGGGGTCTGTAGTACACCACCAACAAGGTGATCATCCCTTTCTTGTTCATCAGCTCCACCCATATAGCCTCACTAGAAGAACCGTCCGTAATGTCACCTCTGACCACTGCCGTGACATCCTCCATAACCAACAATGCAACCCCCCTCCTCTTTTTCCCTCACTCCTGTCTCTCCTGAAGCTTCTATACCCTGGAACGTTGAGCAGCCAGTCCTGCCCCTCCCTTAACCAAGTTTCAGTAATGGCTACAATGTCCCAGCGCTCGTATCTATGCAAGCCCAGAGCTCATCTGCCTTACCTGTCAGGCCCCTTGCATTAAAATACGTGCAGTTTAAACCAACCCTCCTTCCTTGCTTTCTGCCTTTTACCTGCCTATTCTGTCCCCTAACCTTTCCCTCACAACTCACCATACGAACCTCTTACCTGCCTCTCTCCTGAATGAGATCCCACCCCCCTGCCAATCTAATTGAAACCCTCCCATGTTGCATTAGCAAACCTGCCTGCCAGGATGTTGGTACCCTCCAGTTAAGGTGCAACCCGTCCCTTTTGTGCAGGTCACCCCTGCCCAATGATCCAGAAATCTAAATCCTTGCCCCCTGTACCAACTCCTCAGCCACACATTAATTTCCCTTATTTTCCTGTTCTTACCTTCACTAGCACGAGGTACTGGAAGCAATCCTGTGATCAGTATCCTGGAGGTCCTGCTTTCAGTCTTTTACCTAATACCCTAAACTCGGGTTGCAGAACCTCCTTCCTCTTTGTACCTATATCGTTTGTGCCAATATGCACAACAACCTCCGGCTGCTCTCCCTCCCTCCTGAGGATGCCGTGCAGCTGCTCCAAAACCTCCTGTACCCTGGCACCAGGGAGGAAGCACACCATCCTGGAGTCTCACCTGTTGCTGCAGAATCTACTGTCCGCACCTCTGACTATTGAGTCGCCCACCACTATGGCTCTGCCTGATGTCATTCCTCCTGCACTTCATGCTTACTTCTCTTCCTCGTCGTCACCCACCTTCGCTCTTCCTGTATCGCCAGTGTGACAACCACACTGTAGGTCCTGTCCATGAAATTTGTTTTCCCGGATGGTCCCGAGATCATCCAGCTGCTGCTCCAGTTCCCTATCGCGGTCCTTCAGGAGCTGCACCTGGACACAATTTCTGCAGGTGTAGTTGTCAGAGGCACCAGCAGTGTCCCTGATTTCCCACATCCTGGCAGATGAACACTGTAACAACTATTCCCCTTCTCTGCTGCTAATAGCCTCCTTCAATAAGTCACTGCAATATGTCACGTTCAAATATGGGAACACACACAGAACCGATTAAAATGAAAAATAGCAAATTCAAATTAACGCAAAAGAAATATTAAAGCCTGAACATTCAGTTACTTTGCCAGCTGAAGGATATTCACTGAAGAAATTAAATGGATTGCAAGCTGTGCTTCCTGTTCATGATCCTGTCCAGATTGTCAAATTCTCCATGATGAATAGTTCTGTGATAATGTGACCCAACTTTAGCTGGTTTTGATGGTTGCAGAATCAGTTACATTACAGACCTGCAAACATTGGGTGAGAGTTGAGAGTGAGAAATCTTGACCCACCCTACGACAATGTCTACGACAAGCTACTACCAAGTCGACGTCAAGCTACGGCAAGCTACGTCGACAGGCGACACAATTCCTCGTGAATTGGGACGTCCGCCTATGACCACACCTACGACCACACAGGCGACAACCTACGACAACCGGTCAACTTATGTCCACCCGCGACAAGATACGACAAGCTACGACGGGCAGTGGTACGTGGCTTATCGCATTTAAGTTAAGCTTAGAAGTTGGAAAACTATTCTCATTGGTGAGTGTGGAGGAGATCTGGAAGCGTGTGAAATTCTGTGATCAGCATGAGAGCGTGAGAATTGTGTGAAATGTGTGAGTCTCATGCTCAATGCGTGAGAGTTGGCAGCATTGATATTATCTTATACTTCCCTGATTGGAAATCAGTCAGTGGCAATAAAGGTGCCTTAGGTCATGAACCAAAGATTGACCTGATGCAACTAATAGAACAATGGTTGAGCATTAAGAGGTATGGACTACGTAAACTACCACAATAATGTAATGATGGGAAGCCAAAGCCAGAACTCCCTGGATGATAAAGGAGATAGATAATGTGATGTAATATGATGAAATGAAAAATGATGCATGTGAATAATTCAAGTAAACACCAGAACGAATATAGCAAACTGAAAGTGGAAGAGGAAATAAAAGAAGACAGGCCGTGACAGAATATGAGAATGGAGAGGCAGTCAACACATGTGGATCCAAAAGTAATATGATACGATAGAACTTTATTTATCCCAGGAGGTAAAACAGTCATAAAACACAAAATACATGAAACATGAAATTAGCGTGACGAGTGAAAAGAAAAGGGGAAAGAAAAGTGCAAAGATTGGGGGAGGGGGGTTGTGGAAGTCAGTCTACCACACGACAGAAGGGGAGGAGTTGTACAGTTAACCACAAGGAAGAAGGATCTCCTGTGGCGATCTGTACTGGTGGAATCAGTACTTTTCAGGTTGACCAGTGTGTCATGGAGGGAGTGAGCTGTATTGTCCAAGATGCTCCACAGTTTGAGGAGCATCCTCCCCTCCAAAAGTCCAACATATGGATATATGGTTGTTCCGACAAACTATTTTCCTCTCCCACTTTCACCCCTTTTTTTAATTGTTATTTCTTATCAGTGGTTTGTGCTTTTATTGCCATTCATTACAATAATGTAGAAATATGGCTATTATAATCATGTGATTTTTGTGTATTTTCTGATTTACAGACAAAATTACCTTGTAGACGCCCATAAAATGAAAATCCTTGCATTACTCAGCGACAATTTGTAGTCTATATGTGATCCATCACATGGTTCTATATATCTGCAGTAAAAAATCTTAAATTTTCTTTCAAGGAGTGCTCACATATTATTTGTCTTTCAAACTGCCTGCTGTACCTGCATGTTAACTTTCATATACTTACGTCTCACACAAATATTCCCTTTCAACATCAAAACTCACTATTCACATATTTCAACTTTTTTCACCAGTGGATCACCTCACATTTTCCACATTCCACTCCACCTGCCATGTTGTTGCTCGCCCACTTGACTAATTTATACCCATTTAACCCTTTGCATCCTCATTCTCCGGATCTCACTGAAACTTTCAAAATTCTTATTATCATTCACAGAGTAGATGCAGGATGTTTCCTGTGCCGAGAAGTCAAAAACCACAGGATACAGTCCGTGAATAATGGGTAGGCTCTTTAGAAGTGAGGCGAGAATTATTTTTGTTTCACTCAAAGGGTGGTGAACCTTTGGAATTCTCTGCCCCCGAGGGGTGTGGAGGCACAATCATCAAGGTTTTGGAAACAAAGATTGATAAGTTCCTGGATATTAAGAGAATTAATGGATATGGGGATAGTCTGGTACAATGGAACTGAAGTGAAAATCAGACGTGATCTTTATGAATGACAGAGAAGACTCATTGTCAGATAGCATACGCCTGTTCTTATGTTCATCACTATTTAAGGGGCTGAACCACTGCGGCGACCTAATCTGCGAGTTTAGAAGAGTTTGCCCTCGACTCAAAAGCGCAGCATGGTCGACACGTGGTCCTAGGAGGTCCTATGAGGTCTCCTTCATGCTCGAGGGAAGTTCCCGAATACTTGCGGCCTCAGCTAGGTCGTGGAAAATGTTTCAGCATGTTGAAAAATTTTCCGAGTATAAATTGATCGGCATGGTTCTTTTGATCTCGCAGTGCAATGGAGTAGGGTCGCTATGTAGTTACAGGCAGTCGAGGGCAGCCGTAGGCAATCTCCTTCGCTGACTGGGAATTGGCTCAATGGAGTTTTCAGGACCCAGGAAAACCGACTGGTAGGTTAAATGCCCGCTAAACTTTATTAAACGTTGTTTGACTTCTTAAAAGTGTCTCCACTCCTTCTCCCCCCTTTCTCCACCCCTTCTCCCCCTCCCTCTCTCCCCTTCTCTCCCCCTCTCTCCCCTCCCCCTCGCTCTCTAAAGGACTTACCGTACACTGTGCAGCTGTCTTTTACCTTCCTCTTCATCGCGGGTGTGAATTTCAGACAGCACTCCCCCGCTTTCCCTGGCCCCCGCCTTAGCGATGTGTTTTTGTGTGTGTGTGTGAGGTTGGTCGATCCAGCTCACGGTTTCATCGCTGACGGTCGATCCAGCACAAGGTTTTTCAGGCGAGTGCCCTCGAGCTCAAAGGTCGAAGACACTCTTCTGAACTCGCGGATTAATTTGGCGCAGTGGGCAGCCCCTTTACAGTCCCAGTTTTTCACAAAAGTAAACCAATACGTACTTTGGGGTCATCTGTTAACTTGAAGATGTTACATTTAGTCCCCTCCGCAAACGGTCAAAATTGAATGAGAATAGTAGGCCCTGAACACCAATTATTATAACCACTGCCTGTCAATTTGAAAAAATCCTTGATTCCATTCTTTGTTTTCTCTGTGTTAACCGACTTTTATTCCAACACTGATATACCATACACATTTCCATGTGCTCTGAAGTTGTTTATTAGTCTCTTGTGCAGGGCACTTGTTAAAGCATTCTGAACATCTTTATTCAATGCATTTCCCTCTTTTACTCAATGAGATACATCTTCAGAGATAACTAATATATTAATCGACAATTTTGATCAGGACAGTCTATCAGGTTGTTAAAGAAGGAACTGCAGATGCTGGAAAATCGAGGGACACAAAATGCTGGAGAAACTCAGCTGGTGCAGCAGCATCTATGGAGCGAAGGAGATAGGCAACGTTTCGGGCCGAAACACTGAAAAAGGGTTTGCCTAGCTGCTTCGCTCCATAGATGCTGCCACACCCGCTGAGTTTCTCCAGCATTTTGTGTACCCCAGTCTATCAGGTTGATGGATTCAGTATTCTTAGAGGCATTTCCCCAGAAAATTACATGACTTTCTTTAAGTGTGAATATTTTGATAGTCACAGCAACATAACTGTGCGAAACAGGTTGGATGGACAATTGGATCTTTTCCTGTCATTGTTCCCAAATTCAGAAGATATTGCCACTCAAGAAAGCAATAATGAGCAAAAATATATTATTGTGAAACAAATGATGTGAGCAGGAAGATGGAAAGAAGGAAATGTTAATTAAAGGGTCTCTGTTGTCTATGGAAGAGGTGGAGAGTTTTATAATGTCTTGATGCCAGGGTAAGGGACAAGGGTGACATCTGGATCATTTAAACTATTTAATTTAATTGGTCAATGAGTCAGGGAAACTCGTAGATCAATATAAATTGATCTATCCACTAAAAAATAAACCTCTGACATGGAAATAGTTTATCTCTGATCAACAATTTGTATAAAAAGGTAAAGTTCATATACAGGACTCTTCTCGAAACCTTTGGAAACCCTAAAGTGCTTTACTTCTAATGTAGAAAATGCACTGGCAAATTTATGCCGGCAAGGTTATACAATATATGCAGCAATATTTTTGAATAAGATAAGATTGGTTGAGAAATCAATTTTGGGCAGATTACCTGATAATACTTTTGAACTTTTTTGCACCCTCGAAAGGGGAACTGAAGAGCCCGTTTAATAGATAATCTGAAATCCATTTCTCCCTCAGCTCTATTTGCTCAACTTTCATCACATTCTCGAACTCCACCTATCCACCTTCTCTTCATAGCTCATTCCCAACTACTCATTCTCCTTTGATAGTCTTCAAACCTTTTTATGCATTTTCTGATAAAAATCATTCAATATCCCTCAGTCCAGAAAAACACATCTAATTCTACCCCTTGATGATGTATTATCCATTTCAATGCCTATGCTGGAGATATTATTCCACAGCCCGATTCTCCTTTGAATGAAAATGCACCTATTGATTTACCTTCTGACTCCTAATTCGATCAATTAGTATTCAACCTAATTAGTATTGATAAATTAGTCTGGATGGAACTGTGACTTGATTTAGATATTTAGTGGTAACATTGATAGTTCCTGCTTCCTTGGCTATCACTACAGACCAATTATTAAACCCGACCTTCCTATTTAATATAATTCAGTGATGTTAAAGATCTCAAAGATTAATGCAACAGAGCTCCAGATATTGTTTTGCAGAAGTACATGCCATTTGTCTCAGATTATTCTTCTATCAACATAACTAAAACAAATGATCTGGTGATATGGCATTAGTTAATAGGAGTTGCTGTACACAAATTCATTGTTGCATATCTTACATTACAATTGTGGGTATATTTCAAATATGCTTTATTTAAGGCCAGTACTTTTGACAATCCCATGGTATAAATTATAAATTGTTAGTTGTTTAAGTTTTCAGAAACTTCATCATGCAGAATCTATTTTTTCACAAAAGTGTCCTAAACTTCATTTAAAAATTGTAATTCTTATCATATATTACCCAGAAAGATATTGCTTTTATACTTTCTTCAGAGAACTAATAATCTTCCATAAGAAAAGATCTCAAATTGTCCCTTGTTTAATCCATTTAGATTCAGAGCATAAAAACATAACAAATATGAGTAGGAGAAGGCTGGTCAGGTCTTAACCTTTGCTCAACCATTTAGTAAGATTATAACTTAAATAATATTGGATTCATCATTGCTTTACTGTCCTCTCCCATTATGCTTTGATTCACTTGAAATTTAAATTGTTATTATTCTCTTGTCTTGAATATATTCAATGACTGCCTCGAGAATGTTTTTGGTTACAGGTTTCCAAGGACTGTGACCTCATCAGAGAAGGAATTTGTCCTCATCTTCATTTGAAGATAACCTACCAAGGAAAACATTTTCTTAACATGTGCGGCCGTATTTAGAGGATTGTGTTCAGTTCTGGGTACCATGTTATAGGAAGGATGTTGTCATGCTGGAAAGGGTACAGAAAAGATTTACAAGGATATTGCCAGGGCTAGAGTGTCTGCTCTACAGGGAGAGGTTGAGTAGGCTGGGACTCTATTCCTTGGAGCGCAGGAGGATGAGGGGTGATCTTGTTGAGGTGTATAAAATCATGAGAGGAATAGATCAGGTAGATGCACAGAGTCTCTTGCCCAAAGTGGGTGAATCGAGGACCGGAGGACATAGGTTTAAGGTGAAGGGGTAAAGATTTTTTATAGGAATCTGAGGGGTAACGTTTTCACACAAAGGGTGGTGGGTGTATGGAACACTATGCCAGAGAAGGTAGTTGAGGCAGGGACTTGCCCAACATTTAAGAAACAGTTAGACAGGTACATGGATAGGACAGGTTTGGGTGGATATGGACCAAACGCAGGCAGGTGGGACTAGTGTAGCTGGGATATGTTGGTTGGTGTGAGCAAGTTGGGCCGAAGGGCCTCTTTCTACGCGGTATCACTCTATGACTCTATGTACTCAGAATCTTCCATTAAGTGCACCTCTCATTGTTTTATATTCAAATGAATATAGGTTCAACCTACTCAACTTTTCTTTCTACTAAGTTAGAAATTAACTTACAGATAGATACAAAGTGCTGGATTAACTCAGTGGGCCAGGGAATATCTCTGAAAAATAAAGGATGGGTGACGTTTTTGGGACAGAACCCTTCTTCAGATTGAAATTGGAGGGGAGAGAACTAGAGGTAGGAAAAGGCCAGAACAAGTCTCGACCAGCAATAAATGACCAAGAAGCCTATAATGGAGTCATAGAGTCATGACATGGAATCATCTGTGGCAATGAATTCCACAAATTCACCAACCTCTGACTAAAGAAATTCCTCCTCATCTCCGTTCCAAAGGTACATCCTTTTATTCTGAGGCTGTGCCCGCTGGTCCTAGACTCTCCCACTAGTGGAAACAACCTCTCCACATCATCGCTATCTTGGCCTTTCACGATTTGGTAAGTTTCATCCTTCTAAACTCCAAAGAGTACAGTCCCAGACCACCAAACACTCTTCAATTCTAATTCTTGTTCATCTTGGAGCCATGCCTCCAAATATTTTTGCACCATTAATTTATCTCTCTTATTGTGAAAGATTCTTGCCATTGCCATTATTCTTTTTCCTTTTTTTTAACCATTATTAACCTTCTTAGTTTGTTTTTTCACTTTGCCTCTTGCCCTTGTATCCTTGCCTTCCACTTTTGCTTCCTTCTTTATTGTCGTTCAATTTTATTGCTTTATTATTATTTATTTAGTATTGGTAGATGTAATTAAATACAGTAAATAACTACAAGACAATGGTACATCAAGATAGTGCAAGAAAGAAAAATAAATAGAATGTAGAATATGGTGTTACAGTTACAAAGAGAGTGCATAAAAACAGTGCAAGGGTCACAACAAGGTAGACTCGGAGTTCAGGAATTCTTTCTTAGCATATGAGAGGTCCATTCAAGAGCTTGATAACAGTGGGAACAAAGTTTGTCTTGAATCTGGTGCTACATGCTCTTTGTGTCTGCTGCCCAACAGAATGACCAGGGTGTGAGCGGTCCTTCATTATGTTGGACGCTTTCCAGAAGCAGCATGAGGTACTGACAGAGTCACAAGTTCACGTTATAGGAGTAAAATTAGGCCAGTCGGCCCACAGAGTCTACTCTGCCATCCAATCATGGCTGATTTCTGCCTCCTAATCCAATTTTCCTGCCATGCCCCCATAACCATTGACACCCGTTCTAATCAAGAATTTGTCTATCTCTGCCTTACAAATATCCACTGACTTGGCCTCCACAGCCCTCTGTGGCAATGAGTTCCACAGATTAACTACCCTCTGACTAAAGAAGTTCCTCCTCACCTCCTTTCTAAAAGAGCGCCCTTTAATTCTGAGGTTATGACCTCTGGTCCTAGACTCTCCCACCAGTGGAAACATCCTTTTCACATCCACTCTATCTATGCCTTTCATTATTCTGTAAGTTTCAATGAAGTTCCTCCTCAACCTTCTAAACTCCAACGAGTAGAGGCCCAGTGCTGTCAAACGCTCACCATATGCTAACCCACTCATCTGAAGAAGGGTCTCGACCCGAAACGTCGCCTATCTCCTTCGCTCCTTAGTTTCTCCAGCCTTTTGTGTACCCTAACCCACTCATTCCTGGAATCATTCTTGTAAACCTCCTCTGGACCTTCTCCAGTGCCAGCACATCCTTCCTCAGATATGGGTCCCAAATTTGCTCACAGTACTCCAAATGCAACCTGACCAGCACCTTATAGAGCCTCAGCATTACATCTCTGTTTTGTATTCCAGTCCTCTTGATATAAATGCTAGCATTGAATTTGCCTTCCGATTCAATTTCCAAATTAACTTTTTGGGAGTCCTGCAACAGCACCTTTTGCACCCTTTGCACTTCTGATTTCCGGATTCTCTCTCCATTTAGAAAATAATCTACGCCTTTATTCTTATTACCAAAATGCATTCCTCCGCACTTTGCTATGCTGAATTTCAACTGCCACTTCTCTGCCCACTGTCCTATCCTGTCCAAGTCCTTCTGAAGTCTCCTTGCTTCCTCTACACTGCCTGTCCCTCCACCTATCTAAGCATCATCTGCAAACTTGGCCACAAAGCCTTCTTTTCCCTTATCCAAATCATTAATATACTGCACAACGTGAAGAGAAGCGACCCAAGCACCGGCCCTTGTGGAACATCACTGGCAGCCAACCTGCAAAGGCGCCTTTTGTTGCAACCCTTTGCCTTCTGTCATCCAGCCAACCCGTTATCAATGCAAGCATCTTACCTTTAATACCATGGGCTCTCATCTTCCCTAGCAGCCTGACGTACGGCACCTTATCGAAGGCCTTCTGAAAATCTAGGTAAACAGCACCTACAGTCTCGCCTCTGTCTGAACTGCTATTAATTTCCTCAAAGAACTCCAGCAGATTCGTCAGGCAAGATCTTCCCTTCACAAAACCATGCTGACTTCGACCTATTTCATTCTGAACTTTTAAGTACTATGTAACCTCATCCTTTATAATTGACTAAAATCTCACCAACCACCGAAAATGATAACCGACTCTTAACCGGCTGTTTCCGCTCTTCTGCTTTGCTCCTTTCTTGTACAGCAGCATGATATTCACGATTTTTCTAGTCTTCAGGAACCATTCCTAACTCTAGTGATTCTTGAAATATCACAATAAATGCCTCCAAAATTGAGGCCATCTCCCTCAGAACCCTGGGGTGCATTCAGGGGACTGGTTTACATGATGGTCTGGGCTGCATGCACAATTCACTGCAATTACTTGTGATTTTAGGCTGTGATGCATCTGAACACTATTCTTTTTGTGGTGCAACTGTGCAAAATTGGTAAAAGTCACCAAATACATGCCAAATTTCCTAGGTCAACTGAGGAAGTAGAGGGGTAAACATCAATAACCTCTACCTGGCATAATGTCAAAGTTTTCTTTGCTGCCTCTGTATCCATACATATGTCTTCAATATGAAATCGCCATCCCCTATTGATGACCCTTTCTGATATATCCATCCCTCTCTTTCTGCTTGGACACCCACATCTGGCTTTTAGCCCTCTCTTTACCGTTTCATTTCTAATTTCTAATTTCTAATGTGGCCTTGGCTGACTTGATCTCCACTCCCCCCACTCACTCTAAACTTACACCCAAATGAATGCACAGCACTTTCACTCACTTTGGACCAATCCTGACCTTGTCATCAAACCCACAGAGAGGGCAGAGGCAGTGTGGTCTGGTACACTGACTGCTCTAGTCATCAAAACATCATACCCTTTTTTTTACTGCTCTTTCCTCACCAAACCTTTTAATATCTTGATTCTATCCTGTCCCCCCTTGTCTAGTTCCTCCCAACTTACACCTGAGACACCTCTAATGTCCTCCAACATCTTAATAACTTCCAATTTCCCAATTCTAACCTGCTCATCTTTACTATGGATGTTCAGTCTCTATACATCTCCATCCCCTAGCAGTATGATCTTAGTGACTTCCACTACCTTCTAAAATAAG
The DNA here is from genome assembly GCA_035221665.1 of Okamejei kenojei. Classification (NCBI taxonomy): domain Eukaryota; kingdom Metazoa; phylum Chordata; class Chondrichthyes; order Rajiformes; family Rajidae; genus Okamejei; species Okamejei kenojei. The sequence goes on along the minus strand of CM069151.1, from coordinate 37,088,573 downwards.
GATCCAACTAGTTCCCCACCATCAGCACTCTTTTCCACCTGGCATGTTCCTACCCTGAGCAGCATTTCTTTTGGATCGTAAGATCATAATGATAGGAGAAGAATTAGGCCATTTGGCCCATCAGGTCTACACCACCTTTCAATCATGGCTGACATATCTCTCCCTCCTAACCCCATTCTCCTACTTTCTCCCCATAACCTCTGACACCCATACTAATCAAGAATCTATCTTTCTCCCTGTTAAATACATCCACTGACTTTGCCTCCACAGCCTTCTGTGACAAAAATATCCACAGATTCACCACACTCTGACTAAAGAAATTATTTCTCATCTCCTGCCTAAAACAACATATTTTAATTCTGACCTTTAGTCCTAGATTCTCCCATTAGTGGAAACATCATCTCAGCATCCACTCTATCCAAGCCTTACACTATTCTTCCCACTTTCTACAATCTTATGTATAGCCAATGGTATTTGCATGGGAAAATACCTACCTCAGGTAGTCTTTTTGTTGAACACATGGAACAAATCTACTCTGGAACTCCTCCCAAATTCATTCTCCGCTATATCGATGACTGCATCGGTGCTGCTAACTGTACCTGTGTGGAACTCATCAATTTTATCTCCTTTGCCTCCAACTTCTGCTTTCAAATTCACCTGGCACTTTCCTTCCTTTTCTGGATCTCTATCTCCATCTCAGGAAACAATCTATTATAATTCCACAACATCCCACTGCTACCTTGACTTCACCCCTTCCCCATCCTGTTACCTGTAAAAAAACTTTGTTCAGTTTCTGCTACTGCTGCATCTCCTCCTAAGCTGAGACTTTCTATTTAACCTCTAAAACATCCTATTTCTTCTGGAAATATGTTCTCCCATTTGCCGTAGTTGATGGAAACCTCACACACATTTCTGCATCTCACACATTTCCACGTTTCTCTCCTCTCCCCCGACAGCCGAGATAGTATTCCCTTGGCACTCACCTTTCACACCACTAACCTTTGCATCAGAATATATCATCCTTCACTATTTCCACCAGCTGTAACTGGATCACACTGCCGGTCAGATCTTCACTTCTTTCCCCCCTTTCTGCTTTCAGCAGGGACCACTCTCCCTGTGACTTGCTGGTCTGCTCATTCTTTCCTACTTATCCCTCCCCATCCCCTAGTGGTTTTCCCTGCAACTGTGGAGGAGAAACACTTAACCCTTCATTTTTTCCCTAACTACCATCCAAGGACCTATACAGGTTTTCCAGGTGATTCAGAGATTCACGTGTACCTCTTCCTATCATGTCTATTGAGGTTGGTAGATATACTGAACAAGCTGCCAAAGGAGGTAGTTGAGGCAAGGTACTAAAACAGTAGTTCAAATACACATGGATATGAAAGGTTCAGAGGAATATGAGGAAATTGAGGGCACATGCATTTTCATGGGGAAATTGAGGTGCTATACCACACATGAAACATGAAGACACTATAAAAACACGATTTGGTTACAGTTTAAGATGTTGGCATTTTCAAGATGGAGGAATTTTGTAAGCATGGAGAAGAAGCATGGATTTTTCCTCTTTGAAATGTAAAATTGGACTGTTGGGGTCAAAGATAAAAAAATTAAAAGGCATACTTGAGAATTGTGGTATATTCATCTTGAGAATGTGCTAGGATAACCACAAAATGTAAAACCAATTGAGTAAAGTAATTTGCTGGACTGAGGAGAATGAGCTGGTAAATGGAAACTCACTGAATTGACCTGAAGTTGGCATGGAATGAGTGATAGGCTTGCAAAAATTGATTGCATGATTAGGGTAAACAGATTTGAACAAAACGAAAGTTGAGACTAACCATGCAGAAATTTGGTCTCTGGTTTACTTGGCGCATGTTGATGTAATGCCTTCACACTGTTACATGTCATGCCAATCATTAACAGTTTCCAAATTGTTGACATGCAAAGATTGCTACCATTTAGTCAATGCACTCCAATCATAACAAGTCACCCTGATTCCAATCCAGTTCCTTTTGTAACTTACTTCATAGAATGGATGCACTCATTACATTCATCCTATTTATCCTCACCATTCTTACCCTCAACCCTTCCAAATCTCACCAGTAATTTACAAGCAGCCAATCCTACCAATCTTTGGGACCTAATTGGATGGGAAAAATCTATATGGCATGCAAACACTCCACACAGAGAGCACCATGATGGAACAGCCACAACAACTACTAGCGACACCATGGATTCCATTTAACATAAGGAACACTTCCAGCTTCGGAATGAGACTATGGCTGGATGTCTTTTCATAAATATTTGAAATGAGATATCAAATGGAATGTTGTATTTATTTAAAGTAAACAAAATGAGAATGCTCCTATATTATTGGGAACACCACTTACGCTTGGCTCAAGACCTACAGAAGAGACATGAACTGGGGTACATTTCTTTCTGTCGGTTCACAATTCACAATATTTCAATCCTTTTTTTTGTTGGGCTGGAAAAGCGTTTGTCCTGGTTCAGGTTTAGAACTTATGCAGAAATTTAGGAAATGAACGGAAAGTCACTCGCCTAAGATCCTACAGGATCTCACACACACACACACACACAATGCATAGTGGGTGCCAGGGACAGAGGATGCGATGGTAAAAAGAGTACAGTCTGCCATAAAGCATTTTAGTAGGTTCTGACTCCAATGAGTTAATTAAAGCGGTCAGCGAAGGAGATTGCCTTCGACTGCCTGACCCCACTCCACTGGCTTTGACCAAACGGCAACCCAGGATGCCAGGAACATAGAAGAAGTAACTTTGACCGCAAAACCTCCGAGAACCTCATGGAAATCTTGGGTGGGGCGCAAGGTCACCAGAGGTTTCCGTTCAGGTTTCCTAAGTGGGACAGGGGCATTTGGCACTATTCCTTTAACAGACAATAAGACTAGAGCACTGTCTATCTCAAGAAGACCGACCACATCTATCTTCAGAAGACAAAGAGTGCTGGACTAACTCCGCGGGTCAGGCAGCATCACAAGAGAACATGGACCCATTTTGGGTTGGAACAATTCTTCAGATTGATTCTACGGCATGGAAAGAAAGGGGGTCAGAACAAGCGCTATTTGACATGGAGACCACATGGGAGCTCCAATCAGTATACCACGTGGGCATCAGTTGGTTTAAAGATATAACGTAAAGGGCCTGTCCTACTTAGGTAATTTTTTAGGCGACTGCCGGACACTACGCTGTCGCCACAAGGTCGCTGGGGTGTCGCCTGTATGGTTGTGAGTAGTCCCCCAAAGAGTCGTAGCATTTTTCTGGTCGCTGCTGGATTTTGAAGTGTTCAAAACTTTTCAGCGACAGTCGGCGACCGCGGGCTCGTCATAGCTTGTCTTCTCCTGAATTAGGTGCTGACATAGGTTGTCGCCAGGATGACGTAGGTTGTTGCTGGTGCTGACTTTGGTGAATTCCATTCTCATAGTCGCTGGCAGTCGCCTAAAAAATCGCCTAAGTGGGACAGGCCCATCAGTCCAGTCGCTGGTTTTTGGGCAACCTGCTATGACTATGACAGTCGCCGGTTGTCGTCTAAAAAATCGCCTGGTGGCACAGGCCCTTTAGTGTGAGTTTATGTAAGTGGCCTATTAAATAAGTTGGGGTGTTCCTATAATAGGTTTGCTTGCAAAATAGTCCATAGTTTAATTTCAGACTTCTTAGTTTTTATTAGTTTTCAACTATTTGACCTTACAAAGTTTTTTAGTTTTTAAAAATGAGTGATTTTGCAAAAAAAGTGTAATCAGACGAAAATTTAGAGTCACCAAACTATACAGCACAAAAAGCACCTTTTTGGCCCAACTCACCTATGTCACTGAGATATCAATAGACAATAGACAATAGGTGCAGGAGTAGGCCATTTGGCCCTTCGAGCCAGCACCGCCATTCAATGTGATCATGGCTGATCATCCCAATCAGTACCCCATTCCTGCCTTCTCCCCATATCCCCTGACCACTATTTTTAAGAGCCCTATCTAGCTCTCTCTTGAAAGCATCCAGAGAACCTGCCTCCACGGCCCTCTGAGGCAGAGAATTCCATAGACTCACCACTCTCTGTGAGAAAAAGTGTTTCCTCGTCTCCGTTCTAAATGGCTTACTCCTTATTCTTAAAATGTGGCCCCTGGTTCTGGACTCCCCCAACATCGGGAACATGTTTCCTGCCTCTAGAATGTCCAAACCCTTAACAATCTTATATGTTTCAATGAGATCACCTCTCATCCTTCTAAACTCCAGAGTGTACAAGCCCAGCTGCTCCATTCTCTCAGCATATGACAGTCCCGCCATCCCAGGAATTAACCTTGTAAACCTACGCTGCACTCCCTCAATAGCAAGAATGTCCTTCCTCGAATTAGGGGACCAAATCTGCACACAATGCTCCAGGTGTGGTCTCACTCGGGCTCTGTACAACTGCAGAAGGACCTCTTTGCTCCTATATTCGATTCATCTTGTTATAAAGGCCAACATCCATTCGCTTTCTTCACTGTCTGCTGTACCTGCATTCTTACTTTCATAGACTGATGTACAAGGTCCCCCAGATCCCGTTGTACTTCCCCTTTTCCCAATTGGGGCACACATTTCCTCTCCATGAACCTACATAAATGTGTTTTAAACATTGTTATTGCACATGCTTCGACCACTGCCTCTATATTACCACGTATCCAACACATAACAATCAAAGGCAATCATGAAGAAGGCCTGGGGGTACACAGAAGGCTGGATAAACTCAGCGAGTGCAGCAGCATCTAAGGAGCGAAGGAGATAGGCGACGTTTCGGGTCGAGACCCTTCTTCAGACTGGTCAGGGATCAGGGAAATGAGAGATACAGACGGTGATGTGGAGAGATAAAGAACAATGAATGAAAGATATGCAAAAAAGTATCGATGATAAAGGGAACAAGCCATTGTAAGCTGTTTGTGGTGTGAAAATGAGAAGCTAATGCGACTAGGGTGGGGGAGGGAGATAGAGAGAGAGGGAATGCCAGGGCCCGAGGGCTGAGGGAGAGGTGGGAACGGGAGGAGACAGCAAGGGTTAACAGAATTGAGAAAATTCAATGTTCAAGCCCAAAGGATGCAGACTCCCCAAGCGGAATATGAGGTGCTGTTCCTCCAACTTGCGGTGTTGCTCACTCTGGCTGTGGAGGAGGCCCAGGGCCGAGAGGTCGGATACGGAATGGGAGGGGGAGTTGAAGTGCTGTGCCACCGGGAGGTCGGCTTGGTTATTGCGGACCGAGCGGAGGTGTTTGGCGAAACGAAACGATCGCCAAGCCTCCGCTTGGTCTCACTGATATAGATCATCTGGCATCTGGAGCAGCGGATGCAGTAGATGAGCTTGGAGGAGGTGCAGGTGAACCTCTGTCGGACCTGGAAGGACTGCCTGGGTCCCTGAAAGGAGTGGAGGGGGGAGGTGAAGGGACAAGTATAGCATTTCTTGCGGTTGCAAGGGAAAGTGCCCGGGGAAGGGGTAGAGCGGGAGGGAAGGGAAGAATTGACAAGGGAGTTGCGGAGGGAGCGGTCTTTGCGGAAGGCAGACAGGGGGGGAGATGGGAAGATGTGGCGAGTGGAGGGGTCACGTTGGAGGTGGCGAAACTGGCTATGTGTTGCTGGTGGGGTGAAAGGTGAGGAGAAAGAAAGAAGAAGGCCTGTCAGTACCTCCAATTTCTCTAAAGTTTCAAAAGATTCAGTATGTCACCTAATACTCTAACAAACGTTTAGCGAAGCACTGTAGAACCTATCCTGGTTGGTTGCATCATGACTTAGTATGGCAATTCTAACACACAGGAGCACAATAGGCTGCAGGTAGGAGGTACAGAAGCCTGAAGTTCCATACCCACCATGTTCAAGAACAGCCACTTTCCTGCAGCTTTCAGGTTCTTGAACCAACTTTCATAATCCTTACCTTACATCTACAATGTAATGCTATGCTCAACCTCTTGCACTGCAATTAATGTGTTTTCAAATTATATCTTTGCACTAACATCTTGCTTTTTTGCAGTCTTCTTTCTTGCCCCTCATTCCCCTCTAATCTTTTCGCAATCATCTTAAATCTATCTATGTGTGTGGGGGGTGATTAGTGTGCGTGTGAAGCCACAGGAACACCCCCCCTTCCCCCCCCCGCTAACGCATGTTAGGGGAACAGACCCAACGGGTCTGCACTTGGTCTAGTATACTATTAAAACTGTGTGTGTGTGTCTGCCGACTGGGTGTGTGTCAGATTTGCCCTTTGATTTCATGGTTCGCCAAAACCACACTTTCAAACCCCGAGATATTTTCCATTTTGCTACACATTACACTTTTACATTCACCCATTCACTCCTCATTAAATTTAGACATTTTTATGTACACTTTTTAAAATAAAATCCTTCACCCCCCCCCCACACACACTCACTCATTTTGTGGCCTCCTGCTGTCCTCCAAAAACGCCGCCATTTTTTCCCCCGCGGCCAATTTTCGCGACTGAAGCACGTTCGGGGACCGGACCCAACAGGTCTGCACTTGGTCTAGTATACTATTAAAACTCTGTGTTTGTGTGTCTGCTGACCGGGTGTGTGTGTCAGATTTGCCCTTTGATTTCATGGTTCGCCAAAACCACACTTTCAAACCCCGAGATATTTTCCATTTTGCTACACATTACACTTTTTCATTCACCCATTACTCCTCATTTCACTTCGATATTTTCATGTACACTTTATAAAATAAAATCCTTCATCTCCCCCCCCCCCCCCCCCCCCCCCCCCCCCACCCACCACACACACACACTCACTAATTTTGTGGCCTCCTGCTGGCCAGACACCATAACGGCAGCTGCTGCAGCCCGCTCTCCTCCAAAAACGTTGCCATTTTTCTTCCCCGCGGCCGATTTTCGCGACTGAAGCACGTTCGGGGACCAGATCCAACGGGTCTGCACTTGGTCTAGTATACTTTTAAAACTCTGTGTGTGTGTGTGCGAGTGCCATTACTTTTGCCTTTGATTCATTACTCCGCCAAAACCACACGCAAAAATGCCGAGATTTTTTCCATTTTGCTAGCCATTTTCATTTTACATTCGCACATCCACTTCTCATTAAATGTAGTCCTTTTTCTGTACACATTTTTAATAAAATTCTTCCCCACCCCCACTCACTCATTTTGTCGCCCCCTGCTGGCCACCTTCTCATTGCGTCTCCGCGCGACCATAACGGCTGCTGCCGCCCAGCCCTCCTCCACTCTCCCCCCCGGCCCGGCTCTGTCACGCTGGCTCAAGCCAAAGATTGGCTAGTTCCCCGCTGCTTTTCACAGCCAAAGATTGCCTGTTCCCCCGCTGGTTTTCACAGTCCTCGCTGCCGGCCCATACACTTGCACTGTCCGAAAAACCTGTCGGCCCGCAGGCGCATTGAGGGCGTACGCAGCGTCTCAACGGGCGTACGCAGCGTCTCGACGTCGTACGCGGCGTCTTGACGTCTTATGCATTGTCTAGACAGCGTATGCCTGGCCCACAGGCTCACTTGGCATCGCGCCCGCCTGCCCACTCCACCCTCCCCCGCCCCCACCTCCCCGTACTCGGGGTGTGAAGCGCCGAGGATGCAAGGCCTCAGTCTCTGATGGGGCCGCTATCACAGACTTAGCTGGGAACTCGGCATCTGATGGGGATGAGGAGGCTTCCAGAGGGAAGGCAGGGACAACTTCGAATCCAGCAGCAGAGTGCCTCCGTTAATGCATTCATTCCACAGTGAGTTCAATTCGGTAACATCCCCCCTCTCCTCCCCTTCTCCCCCCTTCTTCTCCACCACTCACCCCCTCGCTCCTCCCATCCATACCCCCTCTCACCCCTCTCCCTCTCACCCCCTCTCACCCCTTCTCCCCCTCCCATCCATACCCCACTCTCATCCCTCCCCCTCTCACCCCTCCCCACTCCCCCCCTCCCCCCACCTCTCTCCCTACCTTCCCACCCTCCCTTCCCACCCTTCCTCTCCTACCCTCCACCCCCCCTCCCTCTGTCTCTTGCCCCTCTCTCTCTGTCTCTGCCCCTTCTCTTTCCGCCCTCACTCTTTACCCCCCCCCCTCTAGAAGCGCCTGTGCGTTGGGGGCTAAGCGTCAGTAGATAGGGCCGTTATGGGGTAAAAGGAGCAAATTAATAATATTAATATAATATCAAGGGGATAGTTAGCGTGTGTGCGGGGGGGGGGGGGTAGTTAGTTTGTGTGACGCCGCATGTTGCCCCCCCCCTCCCCGCAACCGCACATTGAGGGAACAAACCCAATGGGTCTGCACTTGGTCTAGTACCCTCTAAAACTTTGCATTCTAGTTTTAGGCTCCTCCATCCTGGGAAAATGACGGTGACGATTGCTTTATCTATGCTTCTCATGATTTTGTAAACATACTGAAGACCCCATAGCTTAGGAAGAATATGATGGTGTTCGAGACAGTCCGGAGGAGGTTTACAAGAATGATCTCAGGAATGATTGGATTAACATATGGTGAGCATTTGAAGGCACTGGGCCTGTACTCACTGTAGTTTAGAAGGATGAGGAGGGACTTCATTGAAACTTACCAAATAGTGAAAGGCCTGGATAGAGAGTATGTGGAGAGGATGTTTCCACTAGTGGAAGAATCGAGGAGTAGAGGCCACAGCCTCAGAATAAAAGGACGTACCTTTCGAAAGGAGATGAGAAAGAATTTCTTCAGAAAACGATTCTGTGAAGTTTATTGCCACAGAGATTGTGGAGGTCACGTCAATGGATATTTTTAAAGCAGAGATTGACAGGAAAAGATAAATCAGTCATGGCTGAATTGCGGAGTATTGATGGGCAGAATGGCCTAATTCTGCTTCTGTACCTTATGAACATCCCTTTGTCTCATTCATTTCGAGGAAACTGTTTCAGCATATCAAGTTTTCATTATAACTCCCGGTCCAACAACATTCTTGTGAATGTTTTTTGTACATTTTCTAGCTTAATCACATCTTTCCTCTACAATGGCGACCATAAATGTACACAATTTGCCAAGTGCAGTATCAACAATGTCTTGGACAGCTGTAATGTAGCATCCCGACTCTTGTATTCAATGTCCATCCAATGAAGGCAAGCGTGCCATACACATGCCTCACCATATTGTCTACCCTTATTGTGACTTTTGTGGAACCAAACACATTTACTGGTAGATCCCTGTTCTAAAATACAGGGCCCTGTCTTTCACCGTGTATGTCCTGCCTGGTTAAACATCCTCGAATGCATCACTTGAAACTTGTCTTGAGTTGATTTGTATGCACATAAACAGATATATGCACACAATTTGTTCCTTGCATACAAAGGATCTTCTGGTTATTTAAGAATTGGACTAAACTCTTCAAGACTCAATGTCATGATTTGAAGCCCTAAAAAAAATTAAGGCTGTAATCAAGGATAGCATCTCAGTATAGTTCTATTGGAAATATGGGATGTTCATCCAATTGTTTTAAGTGGACGCCAATGATTCCATGGGATTCCTTCGAAGAAGAGTAAAATATATTGCTGTTATCAATAAAACTGAAAATTGAATAAATGTTCATAACTTTGTAGGAACCACATGTACAAAATAGCTGTTGGATTTCCATGTGAGAAATGGCTGGATTTCAGAGAATTTATTATATAGCAAGAATACAGAGATGAAATCTGGTGGTACTTTATTTGTAATGATGGTTACTTCTGAACAAATTTAAACCCTGAACTGAACTCTGCCTTTTCACTCTCGAATTACTGATGACTCTGTCCTCTATTTTCAGCATTTTTCAGTTTCCATTTTTCCCATTTAGTGCTCCATTTCCAAAACACCTGATAGAATTCCAGAACTATATTAAATACATTGATCCTTATGCTTGAACTTTCTCAGTGTTTGATAATAAGTATTTAATAAAATGCTCCTTCACGCAGTTGTGAAACACTAACAGGACAGCAATAAAGGCTTGTCAGTGATAGTGACTCACACTCAATAAATCTCTGGTTTACTATATATATAGGCTTTTGGATGGTATCTTCTGGCTCTCCCATCAAAAATGGCAAGAAACCTGTTTTAGTAATCACTCATATCTGAAGTGGCAGCTTGAATTCCAAAGTTAGTTCTTGATTCGCAATGCACTGAGGAGCACACGACATTCCTTCAGAAAATAGCAAGCTTTGACCTGTAAAATGCTTTGATTGTCATACCCCCAGGCTTACTGACGCTCAATTACTTTAAAATTGAATATCTGTGAAAACTTCTGATATTCAACATCAAAATTAATCGTGCTATTACGTTTTTAATTAAACAGAATTTTAAAATTAACAATAAAACACTGGAAAAGTCAGCAAGTCAAGCAGCATCCACGGAGGCATTCACTGGTTGATGTGTCCATATTCATACGCTGGTGGAATGGGCTGCTGGAGGCAGCCTGGAGTTTATGTGGATTAGACGCTGCTCCGAGACGACGGGTGCGTGACTCGGAAGTGGCATGCAGTGGCACGCAGCGGAGGACACCAACAACATCTCCTGGCCAGGCCGACGCTGCAACTCCAATTCAGTGCCACTGCCAGGGCAACGAGCCTTATTGGCGAACTTAAGACTCTACATTTTTGACAACTTTGGACTTGAATCAATAGTGCCGGAAATGTGGCAACTCTTATGTACTATCTCAGTGTAAGCTACTATTCCTACACTCTTGTACTTAAGTATGATTGTGACTATGCATAGCAAGACATTTACTAAAATGTGTGCATAAAAGGTATTTCACTGTACCTTCAAATGACGTCACGTGCTCCAGAGGGCTGTGCGGACGCATGAAGTCACGCGCGACCCTCGCGGGACCATCGCGCCTCAACGCGACCACGAGGTTGCGTAATTAGCGTGCCAAGGACATGTAAGTGGGACAGGGGCTTAACACCCCGAAAGTTGCAACACAAGTGTATGGAATGGTAAAAAAGGCATATGGTGTGCCTGCCATCATCGGCTGGACAGTGAGTATAAGAATCAGAAGTTCTGACGCTGCTTTATAGGAGTTTGGTTAGGCTGCATTTAGAGTATTGCATGCAAATTGGCCACGCCAATAAAGGTAGGATGTGGAAGTTTTAGAAAGGTTGCCAAAGAAGTTTACCAGAATGTTGCCTGGATCAGAGGGTATTAACTACAAGGAGAGGTTGGACAAACTTGGTTTGTTTTCTCCACACAAGGATATATTGAAGAATTATGTGGTCAGGAATGGGAATTCTGGCTGATTTTTACCCCATAAATAAAACAAAATCGCAAAGTTCTTTGAAAACATGTGACATAAGACTATTTTCGAAACTTATGAGATTGAAATTTGACAACCCAGAGAGAAATGTAAAAATAAATACTTTGCATTACTTTGGAAATTTGACGAGGTATTTTCTATAGTCATTTCCTTTTTTACACCTGACATGATTTCCATGTCAGTCATGGACTGGATGATACCATTTCCCATACAGTGATCCAGTTGCTGCATTGCAGGGGATAGTACACTAAGACATCCAAAGAACAACCACCATTGTGTTCTATCAAACAGCCAGGCTTTCAGATCTCTGAATTGAGATCTCTGTGTAGTTATTCCCCATTGATCCTTCAGACATCCCTAAGGGCCCAGTCCCTTACCCCTTGATATTTTTGGATCCTTAATTCCCTGATGTTCCGAGGCCTAGGTCTAAACCATCTGGCTCCACTACCTCATCACTTACCTGATTGCTGTGCTTGACCGAGGCCTCCTTCTTCTTCAAAAATATCCTGCCCAAATATGATGCTCCTTTAAAAAAAACCCTGAAGGCTCCTTTCCCTGTCTCAATTCTCCTTGCAGAACCTTTCTGAACTTCACAGGTCTCTACCTTCTTCAAACTCGATCCTTGACCTCTGCATAAAGGCTGTCTCTCCCCCACATGCTTGAAAGACAAACATATATTCAGCCCTAGAATACGCACAGAACAGTAGATACAGGTATCTTTCATAGAACAGAAAATGCTGGAGTAATTCAGTAGTTTGGCAGCATCTTTGAAAGATACGGATGCCCTAGGAGATTCATTTCCATTAAGGAACGTTGAATGTGCAAATGAAATTTTCAGCCATGGGCAATTACAGACCAATCAATAATTGGAAACTTTTAAAATACATTTGATATAGCATACTTTCATATGTTGTCTCGCTTTCTGGAAAAAATGGTTAAAGAAGGATCAAAAGTCTTCTGTATAATATATCAGTGCCCTGAACTTGGTTAAATGGCATAAAGTAAGGCATAATTTCAAAGAATGTGGATTATACTAAATTTGGCAATATTAATTAATAGAATGATATGCGTGGAATAATGAATGAAGATAATGCCAGGTTCCTATTTTATGTCTTGTGAAGAAAGTATATTTTGGGTGGAAAAAAGTATTTGGGATCCTCATATGTTCATGGAGATAATGTAAGTAGTTTGGTGATAGGATGAATATAAGCATCAGGTGGATGCTGTGATGAAACAAAATATCTGTTTTAAAATGTGGTTATAGCATACCATTTTAGTGTTAATTGCTGATTCCCATGATTTGAGCTTGCCTGGAGATCTGAAACTGACACCTTAAAATTGAGCATTCCAACATTAATACAAAGCAATTTTCATGGGGCAGGATATGTAGACTCCTTGTATCTACTTTATGGACAAGCTGTGCACAAAGGGAAGTTTCAAGATACAGTTGATCATAGGAAAATGTGCTTCTTGGACGTGATTTTTTAAAATATTCATTTTTATGGAAAAATGGGTATTGTTAACATTTGTTGTTCATTCCTACCTGCCCTTCAGAAGGCTTTCTGGTACTGTTCCAAAACTACAATGAAGTTACTTCACTGAAGAAATAGTGTTATAGAGTCATTCAGTGTGGAAACCAGCCATTTAGCCCAACTTGTCTACACTGACGAACATGTCCAATCTACACTAGGCCAACCTGCCTGCATTTTGCCTAAATCCCTCTAAACCTGTCCTATCCATGTACCTGTCTAATTGCTTCTTAAACATTGTGATAGTTCTTGCCTCAACTACCTCCTCTGGCAGCTTGTTCCACTACCCTTTGTGTGAAACAGTTACCCCTCAGATTCCTATTAAATCTTTCCTCCTTCACATTAAACCTATGTCCACTGGTTCTGGATTCTCCCACTATGGACAACATCACCCTCATACTCCAAGGAATAGAGTCCCAGTCTGCTCAACCTGTCCCTATAGCTCAGTCCCTCGAGTCCTGGCGACTTCTTCATTAATCTGCTCTGCACCCTTTCCTACTTGACAACATGTTTCTTATAACATGGTGCCCAGAACTTTCACTGTACCTTCGGGTGCATGTGGCAAATAAAATTGACTTTGACTTTGAGAACTGTAGCGGCTTATATAAATGCAATATGATTTCCCAACTTCTAAAATACTCTGACTAATGAAGGCCAATGTGCCAAAAGCTCTTTTGACCACTCTATCTATCTGTGATACCACTTTCAAGGAACTACACGTATGTACCTGCACTCCTAGATTCCTCTGCTCTACAACACTCTCCAGAGCCCTACCATTCACTGTGTAGGTCCTGCCCATGTAAGAATAATAAGTCAAGATGATTTTTAACTTAGAGGGAAACTTGCTGATGGATTTGCTCCCATGCATCCATCATCCTTGTCTTTTGTGCTGCTAGTTGCAGTACATTTTATAGATAACATATATTGCAGCCATAGTACATGAGTGTTGGAGGAACTGAATATTTATGGTGAAAGGTGGACTGCTTTGACCTTAATGTTGAGCTTCTTGAGATATATTGGAGATGCACTCAATCTGACTGGTTGACAGTATTTCATCACTCCTGCCTTATACCTTGTAGATGAAGGAAAACACTAAGCAGTCAGAATACCCTGCCTCAGACCTGTGAAAAATATCACAATTTGCAATGTATTTGGTCGTAAACATCACAGTACTAGGCAACAGAAAGATAATAATTAATTGGCTAGTTCAGCATGAGTGGAATATTAAATTTTGTCATGAAGTGAAAGGCAAAGCTCTGGGGCAAACAAAGGAAAGGAAGACATGATAGCAGAATACGAGGAGTACGAGAGTAACAGAAGGATCAGAAGGTCAGAGTAGGTCAAACAGGCCAATTTATTAGCACGCAACAAGTGCTTTTCACCATACTTCGGTACACGTGATAATAAGCTGTAACAGCCCAGAAAAGAGAATGCCGGAAAGTTGAACGCATCTGGTGGAAAACAAAACTTCATATTCACCATGACATCTATAAAGAGAGCCTCCGTGCCTACAATTTAGACTTTAAAAATGCTAGAGAAACATTTTTCTCCAATACCATTAAAAACAACACTAATAAGGCAAAAACCTTATTTGCAACTGTTGACAGACTGACCAACCCCCCAACACAAATACCACCTGAACTCCATTCCACGCAGAAATGCAATGAGTTTGCATTCTTTTATACTGATATAATTGAAGGCATCAGACATGCCATCAATATCTCCACTTCAAATAAAAATGTTGGATCACCACCCTGTTTAGACAAAAGTAACGTGACAATGATGACATGCTTTAATGTCATAGACGCTAAAACTCTTGTGGAAACGGTGACACAACGAAGGCCATCCACCTGCTGCCTTGATGCTTTACCCACCAACTTGTTTAAGAATGTTTTTGACTGCCTAGCAATAGTCATACTGCAAATAATTAACAACTCTCTTCAATCAGGCAATTTCCCAAAATCCTTGAAAACTGCAGTTATTAAACCCCTTTTAAAAAAGAAAAGTCCTAGATGCCTCTATTATTAACAACTATAGACCAATATCAAACCTACCTTTCATAAGTAAAATAATCGAGAAAGTTGTCCTCCAGCAACTTAATCACTTCCTGGCTTCAACTGGCTGCTATGACAACTTCCAGTTAGGATTTCGACCCCTTCATAGCACCGAGACCGCCCTTATTAAAGTTGCAAACGACATCCGCCTTTACACAGACTCTGGTAAAATTTCAATATTAATGCTATTTGACCTCAGTGCTGCATTCGACACTGTTGATCACTCAATACTTTTGGGCAGGTTGGAAAAATGGGTGGGGCTTTCAGGCACAGTTTCAAGTTGGTTCAGGTCATATCTACAAGATAGGAACTATTTTGTTTCCATTGGCGACTTTGTATCAGAACCATCCACAAGGTTCGATCTTAAGACCCTCTTTATTCAACATCTACATGCTCCCACTAGCAAACCATGCAAAATAATAATATTGACTACCACTGCTATGCCGAATCTATGTAGTGCTATCACCAAATGACTATCACCCCATAGATCTGCTGTGCCAGTGCATTGAGCAAGTCAAAGACTGGATGTGTCAAAATTTCCTTCAACTAAATAGGGACAAAACGGAGATCATTGTTTTTGGTGCTAAAGAAGAAAGGCTTAAAGTAATCCAACACCTTCACTCTTTGTCCCTGAAAACCTCAAACAAAGTCAGAAATCTCGGGGTTATTATGGATTCAGATTTACATTTCGATAGTCACATTAAATCAGTAACAAAATCGGCCTACTATCACCTCAAAAACGTAGCAAGACTAAGAGGACTCATGTCAGCTCAAGACGTAGAAAAACTTGTACATGCCTTTATTACTAGTAGGCAAGATTATTGTAACGGTCTCCTTGCAGGTCTTCCGAAAAAAACTGTCAGGCAGCTACAGCTAGTTCAGAACGCTGTTGCTAGAGTTCTAACAAAGACCAAAAGATTTGAACACATTACACCAATTCTTAAATCCTTACATTGGCTCCCTGTATGTCAGAGAATTGATTTTAAAATCTTGCTGCTCACCTATAAATCACTACATGGTTTAGGGCTTCCACTATATAAGTCTTCTAGACCGCTAAGATCTTCAGAGACCAATCTGTTAGTGATTCCCAGAGTAAATACAAAACATAGGAAAGCAGGATTTAGTTACTATGCATCAAATAGCTGGAATAAACTTCCTGAAGATTTAAGACTTGCCCCAACTTTGATCACTTTTAAAACAAGACTGAAAACTTTTATGTTTACTTTAGCTTTCAGCTAAATCCTAACTACATTGCACTTTTAACTTTTGCACTTTTCTATAATGCATTTTTATTTTCTTTTAATCCTTCTATTTTATTTATTTATTTATTTTTATTTTTTTAATGATTTCATTTTATTGTATGACATGTTTTTATGTGAAGCACTTTGAGTCTGCCTCGTGTATAAAATGTGCTATATAAATAAAGTTGCCTTGCCTTGCCTTGCCTAAACTGAACTAGACCATTTACAGTTCTACTCAGCACAATGCAGGGGACATGTGATAGCTAGAGTGGTTAAAGACAAAATGCATCCAATGTCGTTAGGGTGAAATTGCACCAATGAAAAAACTGCATTGGATTCTTCTGGATGAGATCCATACTGCTATATCTGATATTTTTTGAATGCAGGTATTCATGTCATGATTCTGCATGCATATTTTAAATTTACCTGACATGAATTGGAGTACCATACTCCAGAAATTTTCTGTTATTTGACAATCACAAAAAAAGTCCTTTGAACTCTATATTTAGATACCGTTAAAAAGCCAGACAGTTCAGAATGGCATATGTCACAAGGCAGCACCAAAACTCATTTGGGACTGCTTACAGACCTCCCCTATGCATAGACTACACACAAATTACCAAAACAATATTGATCGGATAATTTTAATTCAGGAGAACTGATTAAATTGGTGCCCTTGCAGTCTTTGATGAGGAGGAGAATCCTTTCTTCTGATCTAGTAAGGCACTATGGTAGAGAGGGCCTTTTCCCCTTATTTCCAGACGTTCCTGCCTCGTTGTCATGTATGAAGCAAATAACCTTTTTCATTATACAAATTATTGGTTTGATTATAGATGCGGTTAGATTTTGGGGTGGAAGATTGCAACCTTCATGTGGTCCGCCCTGTTTCAACTAATGCAATCAACTCGACGTGCACAAATGGAAGATTAAATAGAACAAGTTGTCCTACAACTTTAGGCTGTGCACGCCACACAAAAGAAGAAGGGTTAGATTTTGGTGAGAGGTGTGAAAGATAGTGAAAGGGGTGTTGCAACGTGTAGGGTAGTTGGAAGTGTAAATGCCAGCTCGAAAGTGTGTTTTCTATTATGCTGTAGTGATTATGATACCCAATGATATTATGGTTTTTTTTCCAGCATTGGTCTATTGGACATGGCCTCCAGCATACATCTCATTTTTCAGCATTTCAGTATCTCTCCACTTTTTCTATCCTTTTTGTCCTCTCTACCTTATTACTCTCCTCCGTGGCTGCTATAACATGAGCTGTTGCTGTCTGGCTGAAAGGGGGAGCGTGTGATAAAAAGCTAACATTCTTCTTTGCTGCGGCAGCAGCTTTGATAGCTGGGCAAGATGCTGTTGTGAACAGTGCAGGTCTCAATTTAACACATTTATTTGGGTGGAAATTATTATAACACTTTTTCTTATTTGTTTACAGTCTATTTTTAGAGTTTTGTTGAGGGAGCAAAATTTAGCATACCAAGCCGGGGGCTCCAACTTTGTGACTTTGGGCCTGGAGCGGGGCCGTACATCGCCCGGCGCGGCCTCAATGGACATGGGACTTAACATCGCCCGCCTGGGGCTTCGACATCGGGAGAGAGATGGTGCGGGGGAGAGAGAAGAACTTTGCCTTCCATCACAGTGAGGAGGAGATCCACTGTGATGGATGTTTGTGTGAATTTAATTGTTTGCATGTTTTTCTATGAATTGTTCTGTTTGTTTGTTTGTATGGCTTGTAGAAACGGAGTTTCGTTCGAGCCTCTCTGAGGTTCGAATGACAAGCAATAAAATCAAATCAAATCAAATCAAAAAAATCCAATTTTTTTGGTATAGATATTTTCAATCGATTTCATTTTCATTGCTTCCATCTGTCCAGATAATAACTATACATCCATTTAGAATCTCTACAATCCCATTAGAATCCTACTGTCTGCTTTTGATCCTCAAGGTATGAGCAATATTTTCAATTTTCCAGTGTTATAATCAATTTACCATCTCTATGGTATTAGCTCATTCCTTTCTCAGTTTGTCAATTTTACTTAATTTGGGGATTTAGGGCACCTGATGTGGTTTAAAAGCAACAGGGATCCAATCTACCGTTCCCTGCAGGAGTCAATACATTCCAAAAATCTGACATCACAATGTTCTTTATATTGATGAGTGGATTATGATACCAAGGGGCATATCTCAGTGGGCAGTAAAAGGATCAACCTGTGGTCCTTCTGGTTTTACTGATCTATATTAAATGACCTGAATACGGAAACAAACTGCAACTTGCCAGATATGTTGAGTAGCATTTCTAACTTCAGAAAGAAATTAACTGAACTGAACTGGACAAACTATTCACCTATGTCAAAATATTCTCTAGCAATAACAAGTGACCAAGTGATAAATCAACGGAAGCTTTGGCATCTGAAAGTGACTCAAGTTGGGAAATAAGTAACCTAGTAAAGAAAGTAATTGAGGAAAGCTATAGAGAATGCCCAAGGAATAATTACACACAGAAAAAAAAAAATGATATATGGTGAAAAGGTGGGTTGTTGGGATTGATGATGTATGAGGTAGATGTGATTGAGGGATCTGGACTCTTGAAGAATGACATGGAAAGCTGAGGTTTAAGAATATAGTTACAAGTCAGTTTTGAGAAATATGTTGAGAACTATTTCTCAATATTTCCAAGAGTATCCTTTCTATATATCGCATGGTTGCTTCGTGTCCCCTTAGTTAATCACGCTATCCTGAAAGTGGGAGGCCTCCATTTTTCCGTTTCCCAAGGTGGCCTATTCAAATGCAATGTCTACTACTCCATCTGCTCTAATTTACAGTCTCCTCCGAACCCTCAAATAATTAAAATACAATTAAAATTACAGTTGAAAAAGACTATGACATCTTCTTCAGGAGCAATTTGTAAATGAAACATCAGATTAATAAACACGAGTATCAAAGAACAATTTTTCACATTGGAAGCTGGTAGCCAAGGCCTACATGATAAGAAAGCAATAAAAAATCATTGTGTAGATGGCCAATCAATAAGGAGAGCACAGCTTCTGTGGCCAAACAGAAACAGGTCGTGTGACTAATTAATGTGTCACGTTAATTCGTGTCACGCCATTGAAAAATGGAGATACGGGATGAGAGGTATGAGCATCACTGACACAATCAGAGGCAAGCATGCTAAATTCAAAGGTGTTGTGGGTCTGGTCAAATGACTCGAGAAAGTGAGTACAAGCCAATCTATCTGAGAAATATTTGTACACAATAATTATAAGCTAAGTTGAGGATCTGAGAATGATAATGGTAATCTAGAAATGGTAATTGTGATCTCGAGTGGTAAAATATAGATTGTATTTGTAGAGGCTAAAACCATAATATTCAACCTGAATAGTTATTTGGTTATTTGTTTAAAGGATTCTCATCGCCTGTCTAAGTTACCATCATAGTTGGTAAGAATCTGTCATGACAAACAAGTATATTCAATGTCCCACTACTCCCTAGAGTATCCCTTCTGTAGATTGGTTATTGCATGTGAACCAACCGCTACCACACCGACAGGATAGCAGGTGAAACTCCGAAGGCCGCACCATTCACGCAAAGGTATTTTTTAGACCATGCCCCAGAGCGGCCTTCGTGGAAGATGCGTCAACCCCACACCACAGCGCCTCCACCTCCCAAGAGCCAAGGACGGAAGAACCCGACCAAACGCCACCGGTAACCATGGAGGTAGGTGGGTCTGGTTGCCTTGCGAGTACCGCATGTATAACTTCATGAATAGTGGGTAGGTTATACCTGTTTAGGGATGCATGGTGATCTCTAACTTCTGACCTCTTTATATTGCACGGTATTCAGGGATATAAAATTGAATTTATTAACAAACCCCTACCAGTTCAACATGTACCTAGCCGGAAATTTGTGCGTTCTCAAAAAGAGAAAGTGGAAGGACATGCGGAACTACTTAGATTATTTTCTAAGGGAGTAATAGAGAAAACTAAACATGAACCTCTTGAGTTTGTATCAAACATCTTCACTAAAACCAAAAAGGATGGTGGATGCCGCATTATCATTGACTTCAAAATGGAAACATTTGTAACTGCTAAACAACTAGTTTCCAAAGGGTACTTCATGGCTTGCATTGACCTAAAAGATGCATACTATTCAGTACCCATATACAAAAACCACCGCAGATATTTGAAATTTATCTGGATGGGGCAGCTATGGCCTAATGGGCTAACAACAGCTCCCAGACTATTTACAAAATTTTGAAACCAGCATCGGTGTCTTTACGGAAACAAAAGCATATTGTCATGGCTTATCTTGATGACATCCTAATTGATGAAATCCTTGGAATTGGCTAAATTAGCTGTGACAGCCACCAAGCTTCTATTTCAAAAAATGGGATTTATCATCCATCCAGACAAATCCAAGTTAATGCCCTCTGTAATAATGGATTATCTGGGGTTCACGATTAACACAGTTCACATGTCTGTCACCTTGCCCAAAAACATGCAATAGTCTTGTTTGCGCCAGTAAACCGACCATTCGGCACGCTGCCAAGGTAATCGGGAAATGTGTGGCTACATTTCCAGCCACACAATATGGACCATTACATTACCAAAATTTACAAAGAGCCAAAATTTCAGCACTCAAATCTCATGCTGGTCATTTTGACAGGCCTATGCAGCTACCGGCCAAAGAAAAAATCGAACTGCGATGGTGGATTAGCAATATTCGACACTGCTTTAATCCCATCACAATTACAAATCCTTCGGTTGTGTTACAAACTGACACCAGCGCCCACGGTTGGGGAGTTACCGATACCACCTCCATTTGTGGTGGTAGATAGAATATGCACGAATCTACCATACTTCAGACACAAGGTATTAACTATTTAGAAATGTTGGGAGCGTTTCACGGGCTACGGGCCTACTGTACAGATATGGACCATCTGCATGTTCGTCTACAAATGGACAACACCACAGTGGTGGCATATATTAATCATATGGGTGGTATCAAGTCGATATATTGTGATGAATTGGCAAACACAATCTGGCACTGGTGTATAGAAAGAAACATTTGGATTTCAGCTACCTACCTTCCGGGTAAACCAAATACAGTGGCGGACACCAGGTCACGCAAATTCAATGACAACAGCGAATGGATGTTAAACCACCAGGTATTTACTGACATTATAGCTCAGTATGGAATGCCAGATAGCGACCTTTTTGCATCTAGACTTAACCATCAGATACCAACATATGTCGCATGGGAACCAGACCCTGGGGCAGTAGCGATGGACGCTCTCTCGCTACATTGGGGGAATTTGTTTTTCTATGCATTTCCCCCTTTCTGCCTCATCAGTAGGGTATTGTGGAAAATTCAATTAGACTCCGCATCAGGGATACTGATAGTACCCGACTGGCCCATGGTTCCCGGTGGTCCTGGACATGGTGAAAGAGCCATGTCTTCCGATTCCTAAACGTTCGAATCTCCTGGTTCATCCCGTGACAGGAGAAAACCATCCGTGCCATGATTATATGAACCTGTTGGCTTGCAGGTTCTGAAAAGGCCGCTGCTGGAGTTCGGGCTGACGGACAGGACCATGAACATCATCACGGCATTGTGCAGGGAATCCACCTGGAAACAATACCTTACCCATGTTAAGAAATGGGAGGTCTTTAGTTCCAGAACTGGTATCACGTACAACACTGCTACTATTACGGACGTACTGGAATTCCTGGCGAGCCTTCACTACGATGGGGGCCTCAGTTACAGTGCCATCAACTGTGTTAGGAGTGCTTTGTCATCCTACCTCGGGCTTGGAGTGGGATCCCATCCCCTGGTGTCAAAACTCATGAGGGGTATTTTTAATTCTAACCCTCCCAGGCCTCGATACTCGCAAACCTGGGACATTGGACTGGTCTTGTCTCTACTCAGGGGTTGGGCACCAGTCACGACACTCTCATTGAGAAAGCTCACCTTCAAGGTAGTGATGCTGATGGCACTCGTTACTGCACAGCGGGTCCAGACCCTGCACAAATTAAAATTGGATAACATGGTGTCAACTCCTAACAAAGTTACCTTTTATGTTAATGAATTACTAAACATAACAGACCAGGGTCATCTGGTCTAAAATTGGAGTTCATGGCCTATCTATTAGATAGACGCCTGTGTATAACCACGCACATTAGACACTATTAAAGGTTACTAAAAATCTCAGGGGTGCGGAAATGGGTCTTTTAATCAGTTTTAAACGCCCTCACCATAGGGTAACTGTTCAGACCATTTCGAGGTGGCTCAGGGTGGTGTTAGGTGCAGCAAGGGTAGATTCTTCAAATCTCATTCTATCAGGGCTGCGTCTACAGCGGTGAGGATGATGGAAATTCCAATGGACCACATCCTCGCAACAGCGGGTTGGGCCAATGAGGCAACCTTTCAACGGTTCTATAACAAACCTTTGGCCACACCTGCAACTTTGCAAACACTATTTTAAGTTCTGTTTAACTCCCTGAAGTTAGGGGTTTATTATTTGTTGTTAATAAATACATTATTGTTTTTCAGCTCTGTTTCAAGTCTGAAATACATTAACATACTTCCATTAGTCATTATGGCAGTGTGTGAGCATGGACTCATTTCCAGGGCATGAAATCACAGAGCTTTGAAATCTTCACGAAGTCACTCATGTGACTCCGAAGTAAAATAGTAAGATTAAACGAGAACTTACCAGTTCGAAGTTTGATCCTTATTTTATGAGGAGTTACAATGAGGGATTTCGTGCCCTCTGCTCCCAACCCTCTATTATAAGGTCAACTGGTATGTTATTTCTCTTAATCTTACTATCTTCAGTCAACTCTACTATCTGTGATTTCACACCGCTGCTTTGAAGAATGTCGCGCATGCGTGCTGGCGGGGTCTTCACGAAATCCCTC
This sequence comes from Okamejei kenojei, assembly GCA_035221665.1. NCBI lineage: Eukaryota > Metazoa > Chordata > Chondrichthyes > Rajiformes > Rajidae > Okamejei > Okamejei kenojei. Next base: position 37,065,583 of record CM069151.1, on the reverse strand, counting down.
ATCATAAAATAAGGATCAAACTTCGAACTGGTAAGTTCTCATTTAATCTTACTATTTTATAATCCTCTGATATCCAGTGTATTCCTCGTACATAGCATAACCATATAACCATATAACACTTACAACACGGAAACAGGCCCTCTCGGCCCTTCCAGTCCGTGCCGACCATTTGTTTTCCCCTAGTCCCATCTACCTGCACTCAGACCATACCCCTCCATTCCCTTCACGTCCATATACCTATCCATTTTACTTTTAAATGTTAAAATCGATCCTGCCTCCACCATTTCTGCTGGAAGCTCATTCCACACAGCCACCACCCTCTGAGTAAACACCCTCTGAGCATGTTCTATTGCTCCCTATTATTCTTCTGTATCCCTACATTTCCCTCCATGTTGCAATGTGACTTGCACATATTTCATAACTGTGATCTATAAGAGTGATATTGTTCTATAGTTTTGCTTATTTTGCTCAATCTATTTCTGCATTTTGAAAACATAGACGGGTTTTTCGCTCACAATGCTAACACATATGATGTGTTTCACATTTTTGTGTGGTTGAAGCCATTGAATCACACAGGATAAAAGTTCTCATATGCCTTTATCTAGCGAGAATTAATGTGAAAAACTCCACTTAATCGAAATTCTCCATTTTATACTGTTTAAATATATATATCATTTAAATTTGTCATTAAATTCCTTCAGGAATTAAGCATTTCTCCTGATTTTACTTCCAAAATGTGACCCAGATAAAACATACTAATGAGAATGAATAGGACGTGTCAGTGGGGGATTGACCCAATATTTTTGATTCCAAAAAGGATGACTGCTCAAGAGGGCTCTTTCAACTGTCAGTCATTTCAATGGAGGCAATGGACAAGCAAACTGAAGTGAGACCAAAAGGATTGACAGCTTGCATCAGATGTGGAATTCTCACTGCTTCTCATCTTTTATTTCAGTCAGCCTTCAAGCCCTTATTTGACATAATTCAACCAAGCAGTAGACCCCACTATTTTCCCGAAATTGCAGCGAACTTTATATGTCTTGCAATCATTATTAATCATGTCTAAAGACTTAAGGTACCATAGAAGGGGTCAAGGCACAGATGCATAATTGGGTCTTTCTGGTTTTGTTTCTCACATCATGCCAAGTACTCAGCCAATAATGTATTCCATATTACTGCATACATAGCATCATAGAACAAACAGGGGTAAATTCCAGACATATAGTTAATAGATAATTTAATTTTATGCGTCTCCTTTTGTGGATAACAGTGGGCTATAATCCTTGAAGTGCACCTTGATTGGACAATCACAATTATATTTCTATTTGTTAGAGAGACCAGACCTAAGTGCTATGATTATAAAATAGATACAAATAAATTGGACAAAGAACTAAGGGGAGACATTTTTATCCAAAGAATTATTAAAATGGAGAAAAACTATTAAAGGAAGTATTTGAGAAACATATTAAAAAGGAAGGTACCCAAGTACACGAGGGAGAAAGGAATAGAGGGTTAGACACAAAATGCTAGATAATACAGCGGGTCAGGCAGCATCTCTGAAGAAAATGGATGTGATGTTTTGGATCAGGACCCTTCTTCAAACTGATTATAGTAGGGAGAGCAGGAGAAAAATGGAAGTGAAAGAAAACAGGACAAATCAAGGCCGGCAACAGATTCCCTAGGAGGTTAACAGGGAACCTACTCACCTGAGAAAAACTGTTGCCAGCCCTGATATTTTTATTTTTTTGCTTCAGTCTGAGAAAGGGTCCAGACCCGAAATGTCACATCTATTTTCTCCAAAGATACTGCCTGTCCCGCTGAGTTAAAAGTCATAGTTGTACAGTGTGGAAACAGGCCCTACAGCCTAACTTTCTCACACTGACCAACATGTCCCATCTACATGAGTCGCATCTGTCTGCATTTGGCCCATATCCCTCTGAACCTGTTCTATCTGTGTACCTTTCAAAAAGTTTCTTAAACAATGCAATACTACCTGCCTCAACTATCTCCTCTGATAGCTCGTTCCATACACCCACCATCCTCTGTGTGAAAAAACTACCCCTCATGTTCCTATTAAATCTTTCCCAACTCACCTTAAACCTATATCCTCTAGTTCTTGATTTGCCCATTCAGGACCGGCCTTAAGCTAATTGGACCGATTGCTCCCAATTGGGCCCCACGCTAATTTTCCGTATTTCATATGGAAATACGAATTTGCGATGTTAAATACAGATTTTTTTTTTTAATTGCCTTGTTAAATACGGATTTTTTTAAAAAACGAACAAGGATAAAAACCGTTGCACCGGCCTTCAGACAAAAACGATTTGTTAACTACCACTGTTACCACTTGTTAACAGCCAGTAGTTAACACGTAGTTGTTAGCCAAGAAAGATCGATCAAGAACGATGTTGCTGTACTGAAGGATAGCCAAGCCTATCTCTCATTGCTAGCAGCTGATGGGAAGCAGCTGTAAAGTGGGAAGCGGCTGTAAAAGGACAGCGCCGCTGGGGGGGTGGGGGGGGGGGGCGGAAGAGTTCCTTTCATAGCGTGTGGGGAGTCTGGCCAGGGGTAAAGTTGTGGGGAGGGCAGGAGCGTTGAGAAGGAGGGGGTTGGGGATCATGCCAGCATCCAGCTCAAGAGCGGGTGATGGATAACAGGACAGTGGGCGGTGGAGCTTACTCCATATGTCAGTGTGAGTAACCTCAATCGGTCCCTTGTTCGCGCTGACATAGGAGGAAGCTCCACTGCCCGCTGTCCTGTTATCTATCACCTGCTGACCCACTCTGCTCTATGATATTTGCTCTTGAGCTGGTCCTCTCACTGTTCAGACAGAGAGCACTGCCAGAGGAGAGCGGGCCGGCAGAAGGCGCCGAGGTGGCTTCGCACCCGGAGCGCCGTGGCAGCGGTGAGTGAGTGGGTTATTGACATGATCCCCGAACCCCTCCTTCTCAACGCTGCTGTCCTCCCTGCAACTTTACCCCTGGCCAGACTCCCCACATGCTGCGAAAGGAACTCTCCCTCCAATTGGTCCTTTGACATTCAATAAGATCGCAACTGATTCAACTTGTCCCGGTGTGTTCCCATTTTTCCACTATGTCTCCAGCTGCCGTCACCCTCCAACCTCCACACATTCAGAAATTCAGAAAGAAGGAGACTTGGAAGCCTTGGGCAAATTGAATTGTTACTTTCTTTATTTTTATTTTTTATTTTTACAGAGAGAAGAACAATCTGCGCATGCGCGGTTTAAGATTTTTTTTAAAGCCGGCTGACTGCCTACCCTGAATAATTACTCACGGCATGTATATTTATATTTCTATGAAATTTGTCCCAATTGGGTCCTGCACCTCCAAAGGCGGCCCTGTCCCCAGTCTGGGCAAAAGACTCTGTGTGTCTACCCGATCTATTCCTCTCATGATTTTATACACCTCTATAAGATCACCCCTCATCCTCCTGCTCTCTAAGGAAGAGTCCCGATCTGTTCCTCTCATTAGTCAAAGTTAAAGACAGCATAAAACTAAAAGTGGAAGCATCAACATTGCAAAGATTAGTGGGAAGCTAGAGAATTGGCAAGCTTATAAAACACAACAGGTAACTAAACACGCAATATGGGGAGAATAGATGAAATATGAAAGTAAGCTATCAAATAATATAAAAGAGGATAGCAAAAATGTCTTCAGATATATAAAGAGTAGGAAAGAGGCAAGAGCTGGAAAATGATGCTGGAGAAGTGCGAATGGGTAATAAAGAAATGGCAGATTAATTGAATAAGTATTGCATCAGTCTTTACAGTGGAAGATACCAGCAAATTGCCGGAAATTCAAAAGAGTCAGTGGGTGGAAATCAGTGGTGGCTATTACTAAGGAGATGGTGCTTGGAATGCTGAAAGGCCTAAAAGTGGGTAAGTCACCTTTATGATCGATGGACTGCACTCCAGAGCTCTGAAACAGGTGGCTTTAGAGATGATGGAGGTATTAGATGTGATTTTTCAAGAATCATTAGTCAGGAGTGGTTGAAAATGATTGGCAAATTGCAAATATTACTCTGCTGTTCAAAAAGGGAGAGAAGCGTGGAAACTATAGGCTGGTTAACCTGACCTCAGTGGTTGGTAAGATTTCTAGTCTATTACTAGACTCAGTGGGACCCATTGGGTTCCAGTCACACGGGAGACCTGGTCCCCCTAACGCAACCCATTCCCCAACGCATGGGGGGGTGTGGGGAAGGGGGGTGAGGGGGAAGGTGGCGTGCGGGGAAAGGGGGAGCATGCGGTGAAAGGGGGGGAGGATGCGGTGAAAGGGGGGGAGGGTGTGGGGAAAGGGGAAGGGGGTGTGAGGAGGGGGGGGGGCTCGCACTCTGCTCACCCCGCACCTTCAGCTTTCGGCCTCAAGCAGCAGATCCCGCTCCGGCTTCACTCAGAGGCTTCTGGTTCAACTCAGCAACTTCCAGCTGGTCGTGCTGGTCGCCGCAGAAGCAGTCAGCAGGCTGTCACTCTCTGCATGCTCTCCGCGGGCTGCACACTCTGCGTGGGCTGCTCAACACACTCCGCACCTTTAGCTTTTTATTCTCCTTTATTCTTTATTTTATTCTTATTGACAGCGGGTTCCGGAAGGGGCGGGTTTCACAATTTTTAAACCTTCGTAACTTTTGTACTATTTCACCAATCGGAACAAAACTTATCTGACTTACAGCAGAGGAGAATGGTGAGTAAGTTGGCAAAAAATCGTAGCACTATGGGGGATCGTTTTTGCGCAAATTTAATTACAACGCAGACCGGAAGTGGTCAAGATGAGAGTTTTAGTAATAGTATAGATAAAGGATGAGGTTTCTGAGTACTTCGAAGCACACAATAAAATAGGCCAAAGTCAGTATGGTTTTATGAAAGGAAGATCTTGCCTGACGTACCTGTTGGAATTCTTTGAGGAAGTAGATAACAGGATAGACAAAAAGTCAGTGGATGTGGTTTACCTGTATTTTCAGAAGGCCTTTGATAAGGTGCCACAAGTGAGGCTGCTGAAGAAAATGTGAGCCCATGGTATCAGATGGAAGATACTAGCATGGATATCAGTTGGCTGAATGGCAGAAGGCAAATATTGGGAATAAAGGGGGGTTTTTCTGGTTGCCTGCCAGTGACTAGCGGTGTTCCCCAGCGGTCGGTGCTTGGGCCACTACTCTTCACGGTGTGCATCAATGATTTGGATGAGGGAATTGAAAGCTTTGTGGCCAAGCTTGTAGATGATACAAAGTTAGGTGGGGGGGTAGGTCGTGTAGAGAAACCAGGGACTCGGCAAAATGACGTGGACAGGTTGGGAGAGTGCGCAAGTGACAGATGGAATACAGCGTAGCAAAGTGCTGAGTCATGCATTTTGGTAGTAGGAATAAAGGCATAGTTTATTTTCTGAAGAAGGGTCTCGACCCAAAACGTCGCCTATCTCCTTCGCTCCTTAGATGCTGCTGCACCCGCTGAGTTTCTCCAGCTTTTTGTGTAACCGTCTATTTTCTAAATGGGGAGAAAATTCAGCAATTGGAAATGCAAAGTGACTTGGAGTGCTGGTGCAGGATTCCCAAATAGTTAATTTATAAGTTAAATCAGTAGTAAGGAAGGCAAATATAACACTTGCATTTATTTCGAGAGGATTAGAATATTAAAACATTTTTATGTTTTTAACTGAACATAAAATAAAAGGATTTTATATCTAAGGAAGGACTTGCTGCCGTTTGAGAGGGTCCACAGGAAGTATACGAGAATGATTGGGTTAACATATGATGAGCGTTTGACGGCACAGGGCCGTTATTCGCTGGAATTTAGAAGGATGATGGGGTGCACCATTGAAACTTACCGAAGAGTGAAAGGCCTGGACATGGTGAATATGGAGAGGATGTTTCCACTAGTCTAGGACCAGAGGCCATAATCTCAAAATAAAAGTATGTACCTTTAGAATGGAGATGAGGAGGAATTTCTTAAGTCAGAGGGTGATGAATCTGCGGAATTCATTACCACTGAGGCCGTTAAAGGATATTTTTAAGACGGAGATTGATAGAGTCTAGATTAGTAAGAGTGTCAGCAGTTATGGGCAGGAGAATGGGGCTGAGAGGAAAAATAGATCATCCATGATTGAATGACGGAATGGACGATGGTTAAATGGCATTATTCTGCTCCTAGAACTTATGAACGAGTTATTTCAGCATCTTTGGTATAAACCAGCATTTGTAGTTTATTTTTATTACATTAAGGAAAAGAGGGATTTGCTACTGGGCTGCATGCAGAGGTATAAGCCAGTTTGGTATTCCAACTGCGCATGCACAAGTCGCTCGGGTTAAACACTCGCGGCAGCTGTGTCACTACATGGGTGCAGACCTACGTCTTGTCCCTATCCAGCGTCCGCTGGGCCGTCGCCGCCCCCTCCCAAGTGTTCCGTCAGGGGGCGTCCGGGAACGCCCCGAGCCGGCGTTAGCCGGATGGTAGCGGCATGGGGGGGGCGGGGCACCGGCTCCAGCTGAACTCTGCCTGTCCCGGCTGGGCGCTGGCCTGTCACAGCGGTGGCTCAGACCTGCAGGCGGCGCGGAAAATAAGCACCAACTCCAGCTCGGGACAGGCAGAGTCGAGCTGGGGCCGGCGCCTCCCCTCCTTGCTGGCTGCGGGCTGGGCCAACACTCCTGTCCGCAGATCTCTGGATAGAAGACTCTCCTTCAGACTTCCTATACATTAGACTTTTGCGCCATGGTTGGAATAGATGGGAGCGGGGATTTCCACTGACGCACGGAACAAATTACCTATAGTTTGCGTTGAGTGAACTGAGTGTTCTTAATGTCCTCGCTGTACACCGGCATTTTGTGAGAGTGGTTGGATCCAAGCTTCGGTTCAACCAACTTCGGTCACATTATTCAGACAGGCGGCAGGGGATCAGGAGCTGATGTGAGGCATCGGTGATGCTCTGGAATCCTAGTTGGCCGTCACCGAGCAGCGGGATCGAGGAGGCAGCGGCAGACCCTGGGAGTAGAGGTGTCAGTTCTTCCAGCGGCGAGCGGAGAGGCACCAGCTACCACGGGCCGCTCATTTGTTGGGCGCTGACTTCTCAATTCTGAGATCCAACCACTCTCACAAAATGCCGGTGTACAACAAGGACGGTAAAAACACTCAGTTCACTCAATGCAAACTTTAGGTCATTTGTTCCTTGCGCCCATGGAAACTTCCAGCACAGTCGAGATGAGGGGGTTCTGAAGTTGCATTCTCTTAATTGAGGACATTTTCTCAACTCCCCTAGAAGCAACGAACCATGGCTTTATCAGTGGTTGACTGTCTAACTGAAACCTCTCTTCCCCCACCTCTCACCATCTCTCGCTGTGTCCCACTTGCTTCTACCCTCTCTCTCTCTCGCTGTTACACCCCGCTCTCCCCCGCTACCCGGCACCCCATTAGCTTTTTTTATTCTCGAATGACCTTTGCCAAGTCCCATGATTCCTTGCGTTTTTTGGAATACCGAACTGGCTTATTGAAGTAGGATGGTGTGCAGTCTCAAGTCAAAAGTCAAAGTCAAAAGAGTTTATTTTCATGTGTCCCTGACAGGACAATGAAATTCTTTCTTTGCATAGCACAACAGAACATAGTAGGCATTGACTACAATTAAATACGTAAATACACACATGAATGAATAAATCAATAAAGTGCAAATAACAAATCAACTGTCTTAGCCCCAGCATGGTAAATGGAGCTGAGATAAAGGATAGCTAACTGTGCCACTTGAGCAGCTGTTCCCATATTACCTCAATTGGTCAAAGTCAGAGTCATTATATAAGAAATGACCATTTTTAAAACTGTCAGGAATCTGCCTTTGGCACGAAATCTAAAGAGTCACCTAGTATTTTCAAAAGATGAGATAAATGTAAGTAATTGGCAGGAAGGGGGGTAGGGGGTATTATTGGGTGGAGAAATAAATCTTAATCATTTGTTCCAGTTCCTGCTTATTTATTCTGGAAGCACCTTCTAACTTACAGCAACTGGCCATGAGTCGATAGAGCTGAGGGAAGCAAAAGCAGTGATTCCCATCCAGTGATCGATGTAGTGAACTATAAATAGCATCCATTTGGCTGAAGGGCTGCGCAATTGGGTAATTGAGCTTTCTTGCACAGAACAGAAATGTAGCTATAAGATTGAAAGGATTTACTAGAGAGCCTCAGGGGCCATGTGCATTCAGAGTAGGGAAATCTACATAAGTTAGTGCAATATCAATATCAAATGGGAGGTTGCATTAATGGGAGATGTTTTAAAAGAAATCCCTTAACATCATGAATACTATTTACAGATGAGGCTTTAATAGTGAAATCCTGAATTATGCAGGGAATACTTTCATGAAAATTAATGTGTAAGTTGAAAGCATGCACTGAAGGCATTAAATCTATGGAGAAATAGGAAAATATGGTCCTGGTATGATTGGATAAACCTATTCCATAATAAAAGGTTGTTTAAATATACGCCTATTAATCCCTTTGTTTTAGAAAAATATTTATTCACAATGGTGTTTGCTGGCTGTTGAGATCAATACCACAAAGGAATATCTGGGCTGTGAACAGCTCTTTCAGCAAAACAAGAGAGAGTTAGAGGGCAGCATCCATCAGATTCATTAAGAAGATCTGGATGAGCCATTGCTAATCCACAGCAATTACTCTAATTTGTTGTGCCAGCTACAATACAATACAATACAATACAATACAATACAGTTTTATTCGTTACATTGCACATAAAGTGCAAGTGAAATGAATTTCACTAGGGTTCTGCCCTCAGCCCCACATCTCAGCACTGAACAGTCATGCCACTGTCACAAGCTCACTTCAGCAACAGGCTCCAAACAATCTTGAATTTCTATGAATCTCTATGGACTGCTTTTGGTTAAACAAATGACTTTGGATTTATTTTGCACTGGTTTTATCGTTATTCACTTAATAAATATTTTTTTATTATATATTATCTATGTGTTTTCGTTTATAAGACTAAGACAAATAAAGACTCCATCATTGTGCAGCTGATTTGACAATTAAACATTCTTGACTCCTGAGGCCCTCACCAAAGCACAGCAACAGGGAGGGAAGAGATTAGCACTTGACTCCCCATACTCACAGCAGCTCTGAAAGAAACAGTTTATACCAGGTTTATACCTAGCACAATTGCATGAAGTAATAGGAAGTGCAAGAGTTCGCACTCGGTTCTCAACATCTAATTTTCGGACACAGTAGATTTATGCCCACCTGCCTATTTAGCAGGGTATCATTTATGATGAAATATTGGTCACATTATATACTGTACGACCCTTATACGTGAATCGGTGTAACTTGGAACTATGTAATAGGGATTCCATATAAATGCATTAACACTACAGACTCTATTTGCAGATAAGGCCTTACCCTATCCTAGAAATTCAACTGCACTTGAAAACATACACTAAAATATTAGTGCATGAGCACATTTTCTGTAGTTTGAGCACAAAGTTGATGCTAATCACATTGCTTCTCATGAGCATATTAAGTTTAAATATTTTCAGGCATTTTGTGCACTAGTTGAAACTAACCTGCATTAATTAAAATATAAATATGGGTAAATCTGTGTAAATCTTTATATACTGTATATACTATATATACACTATATACAATCAAGCCATTCATGAGTAAAACAGATAATGCAAAGAGAAAAATACAAGAATATAGTCTTATTTGTTAATGTTCCAATTTCAGAGGAAGTGTAGATCAATAAAAGTGCAAGGTAGGTTAATTTGCAGGTTGTATCGGTAGTAAGGAAGGCTAATGCAATGTTAGCATTCATTTTGAGAGGACTAGAATATAAAGGTCGAGATGGAATGCTGAGGCCTTATAGGGCACTGGGCAGTTGGAGTATTGTGAACAGTTTTTGCCCCTATATTTGAAGATGTAAATGGTCCTCAAAGAGTAGGTGACCCCTAAAACCAGCCACTGCTAGAAATGATTGCATGTTTTGATGGGGAGCATTAACAATATCAGTGGCAGCTCAGAAATGAGCAAGCACTCAATTTTACCGAGGCCGATTGTGTATTCCTGGTGAAAGAGATGGACAACCAGAGAGAGAGATGCTTACCATTATACCTGGGGGTCAAATAAGTCACCAAGGGATGAAATGAAGTGGCATAGGAGGGTTTGCTCGAAGAATGGTGTAAAATGACAATAATCTGGTCACAGGATTGAAAATGATTAAGAACATGCAAAATAGTAGTAGAAGTGGTTTACTCCATCTTTAGAGTGCTTTGCCCTTCCACAGAATAATGACTAACCTGATCTTAACCCCGGATCCACTTTCTTCACTATCCCCCTGAACTTTGAATTGTCTATGGGCTAATGATCTGTCTACCTTGCTTTCAATGTGTTTAATTATTCAATCCTCTTGTCCCTCCAGCATGCACAATTCCGAAGACTGTTACAGCATTTGAGAGAAGAAATTCCTCCTCACCTTCACCGTAAACCCTTCATCAATCCTCGGTGTTCTCCATGAAAAACTCAGATTTCTGAGGCACAATTTCTATGCACAAAACCATGCTTACTACCTCTAATTAGGCCGTGTCTTTCAAAACGTTGGTTTATTTTCTCCCTTAGAATCCCCTCTAACAACCATCCCACCACTGACATCAGGTTCACCAGTCTACAGACCCAGCATGGTCCTTGCTGTCCTTAAATAATCGTATAACAGTAACCACCCTTCCAAAACCTCACCTGCTGCAAAAAATGATGCAAATATCTCTTCAAGAGTCCCGTTTACGGCTACAGAATCTCCTGTCTGTCCTCCTAACTGTCTACTTCGTAACCCTGTCTGACTTCACCCTCTCCCAATGTGCCTTGAGCCAGACCTGATGCCACAGACCTGGCTGCTGCTGCTTTCCACTGCTTGGGCATCTCATCAACAGTAACCAAATAGTTATACGTGTATCAAGGGGAATAACCACAGGAGATTTCTGCACCCTCTGATTACTTCCTTTATCCTTCCTGGTGGTCACCTATCAGTGTCTGAAGAAGTTTCCTGACCTGAAACATTGTTATCCATTGTTATTCTTCAGAGATGTTTCCAGACCTGCTGAGTTATCTAAGGTCTGCTGAGGTCATCTGGCTGCACCTCCCACAGGTATAGTCCTCAAGGAATTGGAATTTTCCCTGACTCCCCACATCCAGCAGGAACAGCGTATCACTGCCCTAACTGCACCTGCACTAGAGGTTACAAAAAAAGATTGTACCTTATCGTTCGGTTTCCTTCTGCTCAACCTCCTGGCCATAGCATTTCAAGTCAAAGTCTCAAAACCTACCCTCACACACCACACTTCATCTCAACACACAGCCTCTCCCAAATTGGTCACTCCAAATATGTTACCCCATTATAATTTTATTTCTTATTAGCTGCTGTGCCAATCAAATGGCACTATTTAAAACCTTCCCATTGTGCTGCTCTGCGCTGCCTCCGGGCTGGTAACTCAGAAGCTCAGCTGTTCTCATAGCTTTCTTTCAAAACGTTCCACTATAGCAGCTCAGCTCCGCTTCCTGGCTGGAAATTCACTTGTTTAACTAATCGTCTAAAATCATGCGCTTATGCGCCTAATTCTATACTTGTGGATGTGAGTGCTTCACTCCTTAAAGGCATATCTATTGTAGATATTGCTGAAAGAAGTGTTGTGCAGTTGAAAATAGACATCTTCAAGAATATTTCAACCATTTCCAAATATGACTTTTCAGTGTAATTTTGTTAGCATCAGAAGGGCTGTGAACTACTTGTCACTATTGCTTGTTCTTTGATATATTATTGAAACAAACTATTTCTGGTGTTCACTTTGTCTTGTAATTGGCTATCTCTGTGTAAAAAGTTCAGACTTTATTTGCTGAAACAATATCCACACTCAGAAAAGGGTGACTGTAGTGTATAAAATGATAACTATACCCTTAAGAACTGAGACCAGATGGTGTGATTTGAGGCATCTGATGTATTCATATCTTATTAGTCTCATGAATGTAGGCCCCCCTCGGTCATGACTGACCATGGGTGATGCATCCTAGTTGTTGACTGCTTGCTCCAAACCTCGGCTAGAGCAGCGTCGCTTGTGGCTGAAGAGACCAATGCGGGAGTGACAGTCTCTGTGGCAAAGGTCATATTTGTGTGTGGTCTCTGGTTTGTTGAAGTTGCTGCGCTCCTTTCTGCGTGCCCGTTTGTCTGCCGCTGCGTTCAACAGTTTCTCTTCCCCCATTTTGAGATGTTGGTTCAGGCTACCTCTCCACCTCATGCGGTCAGCTGCAAGCCTCTCCCAGGAATCCACATAGATGTTGAGCGCCTTCATATCTCTCTTGCAGACATCCTTGTAATGTAGCTGGGGGCAGTCGATGGTTCTCCTCCCAGATGTCAGCTCTCCATCGAGGATGTATTTTGGATGCAGCCATTCTCCATGTGGTGGACATGGTCCAGCCACTGCAGTCTGTGCTGCCTGAGTAGAGTGTACATACTGGGAAGGCCAGCGCGAGACAGGATCTCAGCGTTGTCTTGCCAGGATATGCCCAAGATACATCGGATGCTTCTCAGGTGGAAGGTGTTGAGTCTTCTCTCCTGCCTGGCATATGTAGTCCATGACTCACTGCCATACAGCAGCATGCTGTTGACACAGACATTGTAGATTGCTATCTTTGTCTTCACTGTCAGCTTTGGGTTGGTCCACACTCGAGTTGTGAGGCGGGCGAGAGTTGTAGCTGCCTTCCCGATCCTTTTGTCAATCTCCGTGTCCAAGGAGAGGTTGTCGGTGGTGGTCGAGCCGAGGCACGTGAACTGATGGACGGCATCAAGTTCGTAGTCGCGATGGTGAAGACAGGCGGCGCCTCTGTATCCTGCCCCAAGACGTTCATCTTCTTCAGGCTGATGGTCAACCTGAAATCCTTGCATGCCCGATAGAAGCGGTCCATCAGTGACTGTAGTTTCTGCTGGGTGTGGGACACAACTGCTGCGTCATCGGCAAACAACATGTCTCTGGTGAGAGCTTCATGTACTTTTGTCTTTGCTCTGAGGCGGTTGAGGTTGATGAGCCTGCCATCTGATCTAGTACGCAGGTAGATCCCCTCTTTTGCAGTGCCAAAGGTATGTTTCAGGAGCAGAGCGACGAAAATCCCAAAGAATGTGGGAGCGAGGATGCAGCCTTGTTTGACACCACTGCGGATGTCGAAGGGCTCCGCGAAGCTGCCATTGAACTGCACTGTCCCCTTCGTGTTGATGTGGAAGGATTCTATCATGCTCTGCAGTTTTGGTGGGCAGCCGATCTTTGGCAGAGCCTTAAATAGGCCATTGCTGATGAGGTTGAACGCCTTGGTGAGGTCAATGAAAGCAACATACAGGGGCATCCGCTGTTCTCTGTACTTCTCCTGGAGCTGGCGAAGGGAGAAGACCATGTCTACTGTTGACCTTCCAGCTCGGAAACCGCACTGAGTTTGGTTTTACCTGAATTGGCTCCTAAGCTTACATAAATTGTGTGCAGTTTTGGTCCCCTAATTTGAGGAAGGACATTCTTGCTATTGAGGGAGTGCAGCGTAGGATTACAAGGTTAATTCCTGGGATGGCGGGACTGTCATATGCTGAGAGAATGGAGCAGCTGGGCTTGTACACTCTGGAGTTTAGAAGGATGAGAGGATATCTCATTGAAACATATAAGATTGTTAAGGGCTTGGACACGCTAGACGCAGGAAACAAGTTCCTGATGTTGGGGGAGTCCAGAATCAGGGTCCACAGTTTAAAAATAAGGAGTAAGCCATTTAGAACTGAGACGATGAAACACGTTTTCTCACAGAGAGTGATGAGTCTGTGGAATTCTCTGCCTCAGAGAGTGTGGGGATATGGGGAGAAGGCAGGAACGAGGTACTGATTGGGGATGATCAGCCATGATCACATTGAATGGAAGTGCTGGCTCGAAGGGCCAAATGGTCTTCTCCTGCACCTATTGTCTATTGTCGATTGTGTAAATGCAAACAATCTGACCAATAACTTCATTATGGCAGAAGTAAAAAAGAATGTAGGTTTAATACATATACTCAGATTTGTATTCTCATCTCCCCTCACAAAGGAAACAAAGGGGAAGTGGAAACAGTTGTTGAAGTATGTGGTACTAGGGGGTACATAGTAGAAATGTATGCAGTAAAAAGTAGACACACAAACCATATAATCCCAGCAACGGATGAACCAGTTCAAGAACAAAACAAAGACGAAGAAGTAGATCCATCGGAATTTAGTATTGTTCCTAATAAAGAAGTAAGATCAGATTATCTAAAGAAAGTGGAGACAAAGGTAAATAATCCAGAACCTGACCCTCACTCAGAGCCAGACAATAACTCTCATTCAGAGCCACAGATCACACTGGCAATTGTTTGACTGAAATCTATGTCTGTTTCTGTCTAACTGCCGTAATATCTTACAAATTAGTTAGTTTAGTTTATTTTCATGAGTACCAAGGTACAGTCAAAAGCTTTTGTTGCATGCTAACCAGTCATCAGAAAGACTGTAAGATTACAATTGAGACATCCCCAGTGAACAGATACATCATCAAGGGAATAATGTTTAATGCAAGATAAGGTCCAGTAAGTCTGATTAAAAATAATCTGAGGGTCTCCAATGAGGTAGATAGTAGCTCAAGACCGCTCTCCAGTTGTTGATAGGATGGTTCTGTTGCCTGATAACCGCTCGAAAGAAACTGTCCCTGAGTCTGGAGGAGAGCTTTTTCACATTTCTGCACCTCTTGCCTGATGGGAGAGGGGAGAAGATGGAAAGAGACTCGTACTTGATTATTCTGGTGGCCTTGCTGAGGCAGCATGAAGTGCAAATTGAGTCAATGGAGGGAGGTTTGTTTGTGAGATGGTCTGGGCTGCGTCCACAAATCTCTACCATTTCTTGCAGTCTTGGATGGAGCAGTTTCTAAACCATGCTGCGACACATCCTGATAAAATGCTTTCTATGGCGCCTTGGAAGAAGTTGGTAAGAGTTGTTGCCTAACTTCCTAAGACTTCTAAGGAAGTAGAGGCATTGGTGTGCTTTCTTGGGGTTACTTCGAAATGGGCGGTCCAGGACAAGTTTCTGGTGATATTTACTCCAAGGAACTTAAAGCTCTCAACCATATCTACTTAATTGCCATCAATGCATACTGAGGTATGTGTACCACGTTGCTTCCTGAAGTCAATCACTATCTCCTTTATCTTGATGAAATTGAGAGTAAAGTTGTTGTCTTGACACCTGGTCACGAGGTCCTCAATCTCCTTCCTGTATTCCAGCCGTTGGCGGTGCTGACTTTCCTGCCGCAGGTGCCGCTGACATTTCCAGCCGCTAGCGGTGCTGACTTTAACATCGCGGAGCCCTGGGATCTCTCATTGATGTCGCCAGTGTTGAATCTCCGCCCAGCTCGGCCTGTGGACTTTGGAAGCCATGGTCTCCGGTAGGAAGCAGCCGATTCGGAGGCTCCGGGCCGCTGAGAGTGTTCTTCCATTCGAGGGCCTGAAACGGCGACTGCGGAGGCCTCAATAGGCCCCGACCACGGGTGAACCGAGGAAGAGGACTGAACTTTGGTGCCTTCCCGCATGGTGGGAAACGTTGATTCTGCTGTGGGGGGATGTTTTTTATGTTTTATGTTAAATTCTAAAGTGTTATGTTTATCTTATTTGTGTGCTGCATTGTAACTCAAATTTCACTGCACCAATTGGTGTATGTGACAATAAATGTCCTTTGTCCTTTTGTCCCTTGTACTTTCAATTACCATAAATGGGAAAGTGTAGGGTGGAATTCTATGCACCAATAATTTTAATGTTTAATGACTGCCAAGAAATTGTGGGGCATTGGATAACATTATTTTAACTTCGCATAAAGACGTTAACCACAGCAGAAAAAAGACGCAAAGTCCCCTTAAAGTAGTAAATTTTATTCAGCAGCAAAAAAGATTAAAGCATATAAGCTATCATGTGCAAATTTTTATTCCGCTCAATGAGATAACTATCATAAAAAACAGGGACAAATTGAGAAAATCTATTCCCTGAGACATGGAAATCAAATATTCCACAGCTGTTATGTGGAGTAGAGTGTGACAGCTCTACAGAGGGGTGGAAGATTGCAACCTTCATGTGGTCCACCCTGTTTTGACGAATGGAATCTGTAGTGCACAATCAAATAAGATCAAATAGAACAAGTTGTCCTACAGCTTTAGGCTGTGTACACCATACGCAAAGAGAAGAAGGAGCTCTACAGACTGCTGGCCCTTTTCAAGAACAATGAGATGTAGAAGATGTGTTGAAATAAAGCCAGACTGATAAATCAGTCCTTTAACAAGTGGTAGTACACAAGAGAAGAACTGAGAAGCCATCCATCAACCTAAATAAGAGAGGAATCATTCTTTATATACCTTAGGGTTTAAGAACTAATTTGGAGATTGGACAAATGACAGGCAGGACTGACAATAAAAATAATTATTCTGCTTGAATATAACAATTTATATGATCTTAAAGATTCTGAGGATTGGCCGTCACATGGTAACAAAGAACACTCCTTCTGGAGGCATCACCACTTTTATTTGAAAATCCTGATAGAAACAGCCTATGCAAGATCTTTTCTACATCTTGGAGCCTTGTGCAACAGAACACCACAGCAAACACAATCCATTGACAGTCCTTCCATAAGATAGGGTACTGTTTGTTTTAGCTCTACCCCATTGAAGACATTGGACTTTGTCTATGGACTTGATGTGCTACAATGCTGAGAACTGTATTTTGCACTCTGTATCTTTCCCTTCGCTCCATCTATTGAACTCTAGTTTGACTTGATTGTATTTATATACAGTATGGTATATCTGATCTGTTTACATAGCATGCAAAGCAAAGCTTTTCATTGTACCTCAGTACGCGTGACCACAACAATCCTAAACTTAAATCTCAATTTAATGAAGCTATGCAAATCTGAGAGCTGAGTGAGGCCACATTTTTTTTGTCTGCCTTTGGCATGACTGATGAAGTTTTATTTCATTGTAGAGATTACTTTTTTAAAGGCTTTTCAGATATTTCTACAGATTCTCACAGAAAGACAATACAACCCTGTTTTTTAACATAAATGGACTGTTTAGTTTATTTTCTTTTTCCTTAGTTTTTAAAGTACAGTAAACCCTCATTATAACAGACAATAAGGAGGGGAATGGAGCCAGTTATTGGCAATTGTCCGCTATAACGGAGTAAGCTATTATTATTTGTATGTAGTTGAAACAAAATAACTGCAGATGATGACTAATACACAAAGTGCTGGAGTAACTCAAAGGCTCAGTTCAGGCAGCATATTTGAGGAACATGGACATGTGACGTCAGGATTCTTCTTCAGACTAATTCAGTTTGCTGAGTAACTCCAGCATTTTGTGTTGTTTCACCTTAAAACTAGGCACTGGGCTGCACCAGCAAGCCTTTCCTCACCGGTTGACGCTATTGTTGTTATGGGTCACGTTGTAGCCCATGACAGGATGCACATTCTTCAAGTCGCCACAACCGACAGGACGCGCTCAGTCACTGTGGGCCATCCTCCCCTCTCATCTGTCAGTTTGTCCCCTACCCATTCCACACACGCAGATGCCCCTTCTCCCCCACTGTCGTAAACATCTTCTATGGAGGAGGCAGTGGTGGAGGGGTGGAGGGGTGGATGCTGAGTGGACATAGCAGGGAGCGAAGGAGGAGGAGATGGCAGTGGAGGAAGGAGTGGTGCAGTGGGCAAAGCGATGGGAGAAGGAGAAGGAGGAGGCAGTGGAGGGGGAGGGCGGCTGAGTGGACAAAGCGATGGCGAACAGAAGAGAAGCAGCAACTGATGAGAGGGGAGGGAGCCCTGCAGAGATGAGCATGTCCAGCCGCTGGTGGCCAGTGAAGAAAGCACTGTCCCCAGGTGTTACAACATGAACAGCAACATGAACCGTGTCAATCGGATTTAGCGGTATGTGAAGAAAGAATCAGGGGTCAGGCGAGCAGGGGTACGACGATGTAAGCCAGAGATGGGGTTGGCAAGTTCATCCGCGATAACTAATATCTGTTATAAAGGTGTCTGTAAAAACTATGGTTTACTTACTGTATTGATTAAATTTATTGTATAAATTAAATGCAGAAGAACTGGAGACTAGAATATGTAATTATGGTTAAACGTATGAGTCATCTGAGTGTTTTTAATTCTGGATGTGAACTCCAACGCCCAGGAATGAAGTAGATTGCAAACAGTATGAACACTACCCAGACCATCACTGGTACTGACCTCCCCATTATTGAAGGGATCTACAGAAGTCGCTAGCTCAAAAAGGTAGCCAACATCACCACCAGAGACCAACACCACCCTGGCCATATTCTCATTTCATTTCTGCCATACGGAAGGTGGTAGAGGAGCTTAAAACTGTAACGAGGGTACACAAAAAGCTGGAGAAACTCAGCGGGTGCAGCAGCATCTAAGGAGCGAAGGAGATAGGCGACGTTTCGGGTCGAGACCCTTCTTCAGACTGGTCAGGGATCAGGGAAACGAGAGATATAGACGGTGATGTGGAGAGATAAGGAACAATGAGTGAAAGATATGCAAAAAAGTATCGGTGATAAAGGGAACAAGCCATTGTAAGCTGTTTGTGGTGTGAAAATGAGAAGCTGGTGCGACTGGGGTGGGGGAGGGAGATAGAGATAGAGGGAATGTCAGGGCCCGAGGGCTGAGGGAGAGGTGGGAAGGGGAGGAGACAGCAAGGGTTAACAGAATTGAGAAAATTCAATATTCAAGCCCAAAGGATGCAGACTCCCCAAGCGGAGGAGCAGCTCCTTTCCTGCAACCATCAGGCTATTAAACATTACAACCTCCAAACCTCCAACCTACAAACTACATATATTTGTGGTCATTGTTTTTGTCTTCACAATATTATTGTTTGTTTGTTGTTATTTCATATATATAACCCTCATTATAATGTATTGTAGTGGGGGGTGGAGTAACTCAGCAAGTCAGGCAGCATGGATAGGCGACGTATCGAGTTGATGCCTGCTGGAGGCTCGGGGAGATGTGAGGGTCAGCAGAGTCATTGGTCGTGGCTCACTGAATCACACTGGTTGACAAGAAAGAGCATGGACAATTTCACTTTTGTCCTTAGAGTTCCTGAGTTGAAGGTTAGTGCTACTTGATAACTATCACCTGTTGTTTAGTATAGAATATTGAACTTAAGCTCCCAATCTTTCATATATACTTCAATAATTTAGATGAGTGGTGCCAGAATAAGAATCTTCCTCCCAATGTTAACAAGACAATGAAGCTGATAGTTGGTTTCAGGAAAGGGAAGCTGCAGTATCACACACTTACCCTCAGTGGTGGGATGGGATTGGAGAACATCAACATTTTAAAGTTTCTGTGCATAGCAGACCTCCCAACATTTGATTGTCAAAATTCATAATATTTCCCCTCAAAATTCATATTTTTAAATGAAAATTCATAATATGTCGCGGCGCCCTATTCGGGGTCCCATGTCACAAATTCTAAATTGTGAAGAAGTATTTTAAATGCCAAAATGTGAAAAAGGTACATGTATGCTGAAACATTTATAATTCTTTGTTAAACTTTGATAAACTTGGCACTAGACTCACCTTAATTTCTCTCACTTGGGGTTGTTGCCGGCGGCTATGCGCCTGCGCACTGGTGCAGATCAGCGGGCTGCCGGCGGGCGGGTGCGGCACATGCGCACTTGGCCAGGTTGCCGGCGGGTCTGCGCCTGCGCACTGGGTGGGGGTGGGGGTGGGGGGGGAGGCCCGGTGATGGGGCTGCCGGCAAGAAAGTGCCGCTGATCGCGCGGGCCGGCGCCGCCCGGGCTCTGGGCCGGGCGTGGCGTGGCTCGAAATGGCGCCAGGCCCGGCAACCCTCCCCCACTGCGCACGCGCGGCCACTGGGGCCCGGCAACCCTCCCCCACTGCGCACGCGCGTCCACTGGGGCCCGGCAACCCTCACCCACTGCGCACGCGCGGCCACTGGGGCCCGGCAACCCTCCCCCACTGCGCACGCGCGGCCACTAGGGCCCGGCAAAGTGCCGCTGATCGCGCGGGCCGGCAAACCGGGGACACATGGCGCCGGCGTTCACCACGGGAGGAACAATTTAGCGGGATAATTAGGGTACAAATCGGGATGGCGGGAAGGGAACCTAAAAAGCGGGAATATCCCGCCAAAAGCGGGATAGTTGGGAGGTCTGGCATAGAGATCTCTGATGATCTGTTCAGAGCCCAGCACATTGATGCAATCACAAAGAAAGCTCAATAATGCCTCTATTTCCTCAGATTATTGAGGAGATTTGGCATGTCACCAAATTATTGAATTTCTACAAATGACACTAAATTAATTCCATATACATATAACTCTAACTATCATAATAGTATTATTTCTCATCACTCCCCATTAACTTTCTTTTTAAAATTAGAAGGAATGTCTGATAAAAAATCGTTCTGGAGGTTTAACCCCCACATCTTAAACAACTCACAAGGTTATACATATTTAAAAGAGCAGATGATATTCTTCTTTGAGACAAATGATACACCAGATATTTCACCCTCTTTATTATGGGAAACTTTTAAGGCATTTATTAGAGGAACTATAAATTACACTGAACACTTGCAGTTAGAACAAGAAATTAGACAGTTAGATTTAGAAAATGCCAAAGAACCAACCATAGATAAACATAATAAGATAACAATAATAAAATATAAATTAAATAAAATTTTATCGGCAAGAATGATAAGATTATTTCGAATTACAAAACAAGAAAATTTCGAATTTGGTGATAAACCACATAAACTCTTAGCACAGCAACTGAAAAAACGGGAAACAGAAAATACAATCACTAAAATTAAATCAGATAAAGGTGAACTATTAACATTACCTAAAGACATTAATAAAAGATTTGCTCAATTTTACCAAAATCTATATACATCTAAAACTTCTGCAAATAATACTAAAATTACAAACTTCTTAGACAATTGTAATCTTCCAAAACTCAATATGGTGGAACAAGAGGAATTAGGATCTCGGATTACACTTCAGGAAATAGAAGAAACAATAAATTTGTTGAAGAATGGTAAAACGCCAGGATCAGATGGCTTTAGGATTAGATGCATTTATTTGTCACATGTGCCAATTGGCACAGCAAAATTAAATCACCATACAGCCATACAGTAAAAATAAAGAACACAACATGGAGTAGATAGAATTCAACATAGACCATCCCGCCACAGCAGGATCAAAATTTCCTACTGTGAGCGAAGGCACCAAAGTCAGTCTCCCAACTGTTCCCCACTGTTCCCCCGTGGTCGGGGCCTCCCCGAGACCCCTGCAGTCGCCGCTAAAGGCGGCCCGATATTCAGGCCCGCTCCCCGGGGTGATGTAAGTCCGACGTCGGGGCTGGGGGACCTCCTCAGCAGCCTGGACCGCGAGTCGGCCCCCTCCTATCGGAGTCCACGGCTCCCAAAATCCACTGGCCGCGTCAGGTGGAGATGCAACGTTGGAGGCCCTCGGCAAAGGGCCCCAGAACTCCAGGGAGTTGTTCAGCGCCGCCCATGTTGGGAGCTCTCCAAACCAGAGCTCCACGATATTGGAGCAGCGGCCCAACACTCCGGAGCTCCAACGGCGACCCAGGTAGGCATCGCCAGCTCCGTGGTGACTCCAGCGCCGCGCCACCGCTGTTGCAGCTCTGCTCCGGTTCCCGGTCCCCGGCAGGAAAGGCCGCTCCGATCCACGAGGTAGGCCGCGAGGTGAGGGGCGAGGATGCGACTCGGAGAAATAGTCGCGTCCCCGCCAGGAAGCGACTGGGAAGCGACTGGGAGTTAGTTTCCTCCTTACCCTGCCCACCTCCCCCACATAGAAAAGTTAAAGTTTCCCCCAAAAACAAACTTTAAACTGACTAGAAATTAAAAAAAAGATGGAAGAACAAACGGGCCATAGGCAGAGGCTGTTGGCAGTCTAGCGCCCCTAGTGATATATTAGTAATGAATTCTATAAAAGATTCTACGAGATAGTTTCTCCATGCTTACAAAATGTATATATACATGCTTTTAAAGAAAATATACTACCAGAAACACTAATCGAGTCAATTATTACACTTATACCTAAAAAGGATAAAGATCTAGAAGACCCAGGCTCATATAGAGCCATAGTACTCCTAACTATAGATAAAAAAATATTAGCAAAGACCCTAGCGAGAAGATTGAGTAAATATGTTAGCAAACTAATAAACCCGGACCAAACGGGGTTTATACCCAAGGGATACACATTTAACAATTTGAGACGGCTGTTTAATATAATGTACTCACATAATACTGAAGAGGAAGACTAAGCAATTATTTCATTGGATGCAGAAAAAGCTTTTGATCACGTATAGTGGCAATATTTATTCAAAGTACTGCAAAAATGTAATATGGGAGATAATTTTATCTCATGGGTAAAATTAGTATACGATAAGCCGATGGCTAGAATACTGACTAATAATATATTATCCCCCAAAATTCCAATTATCAAGGGGCAATAGACAGGGGTGCGCATTATCGCCCCTGCTATTTGCACTATACTTAGCAGAAAGTATAAGAAGTCATCCGAATATTCATGGATATAATACCAAACACTCAAATAATAAAATTTCATTATATGCAGACAACATATTATTATATATTACAAATTCGCAAATTAGCATACCAAATATACTAAATTTAATAGAGGAATTTGGTTCCTTTTCAGGATATAGAATAAACTGGAACAAAAGCGAAATTATGACGATAAAACCTCAAGAGCCGACACATCTGTTGAAATTCCCTTTTAGAATTGCAACAGAAAAATTCAAGTATTTGGGTATCCAAATTACTAGTAAATATAAATCATTACTCAACGCAAACTATATGCCTTTATTAACTAAATTAAATGGGTTGATTAAATTCTGGGAAACACTGCCGATGTCCTTAATAGGCAGAATAAGTGTTATAAAAATGATCTTCTTATCACAAATACTGTACCTATTTCAATCAATACCAATATACTTACCAAAACAATTCTTTAAAAAACTAGACTCTGATATTACAAACTTCATATGAGACTATAAATCACACAGAATTCAAAGAAAACATTTGTGTAAATCTACAGAATCAGGTGGACTCCCTATCTTATTGTATTACTATTGGGCAGTGAATATTAAAAATATAATCTATTGGTTGGACAGTTCTGCCCAACAAGTAGATTGGATAAGAATGGAGAAAGAGGATCGTTCCCCCTATAATATAGGAGCGATTCTTCTTTTTCCGATAAAACTGAACAATATAATATATAAGAAGAATCCAATTATTCACAGTATAATACGAATCTGGAAACAAATAAAATTAACTTTAAAATTAAGAAATTTATTGCTTCTTTCCCCAATAGCTAACAATCCCTCATTCAAACCATCTATTATTGATAAAACGTTTATCCATTGGGAAATAATAGGAATTAAAATTATGGGACATATGTATGAAATGGGAAAACTTTAATCATTCCAATAATTACAACTAAAATATAATTTGAAAAGTAACCAATATTTTAAATATCTTCAATTTCAAGATTATTTGAAAAAATATATACAAGGATATCAAACTCTAACCTCAGATTTATTAGAGGAAGGAATGAATAGAAAGGCAGAATCAAGCAATTTAATATCATATTTATATAATATAACTTTAAATATAGAAATACCAACGGCAGAGACAATTAGAAGAGACTGGGAACAAGAGTTATTGATAAAAATCCTGAACGACAGATGGGAAAAAAATCTATTATATGTACATAAATGTTCGATTAATGTAAGACATAACCTAATTAAATAAAAAAATTTACACAGATTATATTACTCGAAAACCAGATTGAATAAAATATTTCCAAATGTTTCCCCCATTTGTGATAAATGTCTAACTCAAAATGCGACTATAGCACATTCCTTTGTCTATCGTACCAAACTGCATAAATTTTGGAATGAAATTTTTGGAACTTTTACAAAACTATTTAACACAAAATTGAACCCCAATATAGAACTGATTATCTTTGGATCAATAGAAAAGGGAAGTAAATTAACTATGTTCCAAGAAGCTCTTCTTAATTATGGTTTAATACCAGCAAAAAAACTTATACTCAAATTCTGGAAAAACGCAACCACGCCAATGTTCAAAATGTGGATTTCAAATATGTCGGAAACGCTACATCTTAAAGAAATGAGATTCCTCCTACTAGGCAAAGTAGACCAATTCTTAAAGACTTAGTGTCCTTTTATCGTCTTTTTACAAGCATATGGTGCAACATAACATAACCATAGAAATTAAATGGTTCGGGTGACGGATGGGTAAAGATACGAAATAGGTATATCTCTCCTAATTTCTTTTCTCTCTACTTTCTCTTTTTCTCTCAATCTTCTTAGCTTTTTATCTCTGCTCTCTATCTCTTTCGCTATCTGTTTCTACTCGCTTGTCTATCTATTTCGACACTCTTTATTTCCCTTTTTCTTTCACTGTTCTTTTATTATTAAATTAAAAACACGAAGTTGTACAAGAATGGTAATGTGTATGTATGTATTAGGTACTTAGGTACCACACTACTGTACTTACTTCTAACAAAAATAAAAAAAAATTAAATACATAAATAAATAAATAAATAAATAAAAGGAATGATGCAGGATACAGATAGCGATGGATGCTGCCCGGTCCATCATAGGTGATGACCACTCCATAGAAGGGATCTATAGGAAGCCCTGCCTCTGGAAGACAGCTAACCATCAGGGACCCTCAGCACACTGGCCACACTCTCCACTCACTGCTACCATCAGGAAAAAGGTACAATCCTGGGAACCATTTCCAGGTTCCAGATTCAGGAACAAGTTCCTAAAATCAACCCTCAGGTTTCTAAATAACCTTGCACAATCCTAACCACAGCACTGAACTAATTTGCACTGTTATGGTTGCTCTACGCAGTTTAGCTTTTGCACTATGACGGTCTAGTTTACTTTGAATAACATAATTAAAAAATATATATTTATAGTTGTTGTAGCTTTTAATGTGCCTGTAAAATGTGGCACGCAAAAATGTTATTGTTCCGGTTCATATTCAGTGTATATGACAAACACCTCTACATTCTTGAATTGAAACCTTTGTTTCTTGTTTTTAAATCCCAATGTCAATCAGGAGCCGTTGGAAGAGAAGGAGGGGGAGGAGCGACACCCGACCGGTAAGCTTAAACATCCAGCGCGGGGCTTGTTTTTTCAGAGGCCCAAAGGAGCCGTTGGAAGAGAAGGAGGGGAGGAGCGACACACCCGACCGATAAGCTTAAACATCCAGCGCGGGGCTTGTTTTTTCAGAGGCCCACAGGAGCCGTTAGAAGAGAAGGAGGGGGAGGAGCGACACCTGACCGGTAAGCTGAAACATCCAGCGTGGGGCTTGTTTTTACCGAAATCCATAACATTCCATTCGACACAGTTATAATGGGTGACTTCAATCTGCATATAGATTGGGTGAATCAAATTGGCAGGGGTGCCGAGGAAGACGATTTCTTGGAATGTATGCGGGATAGTTTTCTAAACCAGCATGTGGAGGAACCAACGAGAGAGCAGGCTATTCTAGACTGGGTATTGAGTAATGAGAAACGGTTAGTTAGCAGTCATGTTGTGCGTGGCCCCTTGGGCAAGAGTGACCATAATATGATTGAGTTCTTCATTAGGATGGAGAGTGCCATAATTAAGTCAGAAACAAGGGTTCTGAACGTAAACAAAGGTAACTTTGAAGGTATGCGCTGTGAATTGGCCAAGATAGACTGGCAGGTGAGTCTTAAATGGTTCACAGAGGATGTGCAATGGAAGGTATTTAAAGACTGCATTGATGAAGTACAAAAATTGTTCATACCAGTTTGTCAAAAGAATGAATCAGGGAAGGTGGTGCATCCGTGGATAACCAGGGAAATCAAGGATAGTATAAAAACTAAAGATGAGGCATACAAATTGGCCAAAAAAAGCAGCCTACCAGAGGACTGGGAGAAATTCAGAATCCAGCAGCGGAGGACAAAGGCCTTAATTAGGAAAGGGAAAATAGATTACGAAAGGAAACTGGCAGGGAACATAAAAAATGACTTCAAAAGTTTTTATAGATATGTGAAGAGAAAGAGACTAGTTAGAACAAATGTTGATCCCTTCCAGTCAGAAGCAGGTGAATTGATCTTGGGGAACAAGGACATGGCAGACCAATTTAATAATTACTTTGGTTCTGTCTTCACTAAGGAAGACAAATAATCTGCTGGAAATAGCAGTGGACCGGAGGTCAAATAAGATGGCGGAACTGAGAGAAATCCAGGTTTGCCGGGAAGTGGTGTTGGGTAAATTGAACGGATTAAAGCCGATAAATCCCCAGGGCCAGATGGTCTGCATCCCAGAGTGCTCAAGGAGGTAGCCACGGAAATAGTGGATGCATTAGTGATAATTTTTCAAAACTCCTTAGATTCTGGAGTAGTTCCTGAGGATTGGAGGATAGCTAATGTAACCCCACTTTTTAAAAAAGGAGGGTGAATGAAAGCGGGGAATTACAGACCAGTTAGTCTAACATCGGTAGTTGGGAAACTGCTAGAGTCAGTTATTAAAGATGGGATAGCTGCGCATTTGGAAAGTGGTGAAATCATTGGACAAAGTCAGCATGGATTTACAAAAGGTAAATCATGTCTGACGAATCTTATAGAATTTTCGAGGATGTAACTAGTAGAGTGGATAAGGGAGCACCAGTGGATGTATTATATCTGGACTTTCAGAAGGCTTTCGACAAGGTCCCACATAAGAGATTAGTATATAAACTTAAAGCACACGGTATTGGTGGTTCAATATTGATGTGGATAGAGAACTGGCTGGCAGACAGGAAGCAAAGGGTAGGAGTAAACGGTTCCTTTTCAGAATGGCAGGCAGCGAGTAGTGGGGTACCGCAAGGCTCAGTGCTGGGACCCCAGATATTTACAATATACATTAATGATTTGGACGAGGGAATTGAATGCAACATCTCCAAATTTGCAGATGACACCAAGCTGGGGGGTATAGTTAGGCGTGAGGAGGATGCTAGGAGGCTGCAGGGTGATTTGGATAGGCTGAGTGAATGGGCAGATGCATGGCAGATGCAGTATAATGTGGATAAATGTGAGGTTATCCACTTTGGTGGCAAAAACATGAGAGTAGACTATTATCTGAATGGTGGCAGATTAGGAAAAGGGGAGATGCAACGAGACCTGGGTGTCATGGTACACCAGTCATTGAAAGTAGGCATGCAGGTGCAGCAGGCAGTGAAGAAAGCAAATGGTATGTTAGCATTCATAGCGAAAGGATTTGAGTATAGGAGCAGGGAGGTTCTACTGCAGTTGTACAGGGTTTTGGTGAGACCACACCTGGAGTATTGCGTACAGTTTTGGTCTCCAAATCTGAGGAAAGACATTCTTGCCATGGAGGGAGTTCAGAGAAGGTTCACCAGACTGATTCCTGGGATGTCGGGACTTTCATATGAAGAAAGACTGGATAGACTCGGCTTGTATTCACTGGAATTTAGAAGATTGAGGGGGGATCTTATAGAAACTTACAAATTTCATAAGGGGTTGGACAAGCTAGATGCAGGAAGATTGTTCCCGATGTTGGGGGAGTCCAGAACAAGGGGTCACAGTCTAAGGATAAGGGGGAATTCCTTTAGGACTGAGATGAGGAAAACATTCTTTACACAGAGAGTGGTGAGTCTCTGGAATTCTCTGCCACAAAAGGTCGTTGAGGCCAGTTCATTGGCTATATTCAAGAGGGAGTTGGATGTGGCTCTTGTGGCTAAAGGGATCAGGGGGTATGGAGAGAAGGCAGGTACGGGATACTGAGTTGGATGATCAGCCATGATCATATTGAACGACGGTGCAGGCTCGAAGGGCCGAATGGCCTACTCCTGCACCTATTTTTCTATGCTCTATGTTTCTATGTTTCCCAGACATAGACACTTTCAAGACATTTGCGCTCCTATAAACTTGGAACTTTTCCAGGTTTCAGAATTTTTCTGTTCGGTTCATTTCTTCAGCCACCAAGCCTCCTCACTCACTCCCTTTATCTTTCCATCTTCCGGTTTTAGTTTTGAGATACAGTACGGAAACAAGCCCCGGCCCATTGAGTCCACACTGACCAGCAGTCCCCGCACTCTGGCACTTTCTTGCACACCAAGAATAATTTACAATCTTTACCAAAGCCAATTAATCTATAAACCTGTTTGTCTTTTGAGTGTGGGAGGAAACTGGAGCACCTGGGGAAAACCCATGGGTTCACAGGAAGAACATAAAACTGTGTACAGACAGTCCCCATAGTCAGGACCAAACCCAGGTTTCTGGCGGTGTAACGCAGCAACTCTACTGCTACGCCACTATGCCACCCCTAAAGTTATCAAGAAGCTATCTAACTCCATTTCAGAAAAACGTAAAGTCTCTGCTTCCGCTATTCCTTGTGGAAGCGAATTACAAAGATCCTCCCTGAAGAGAAGCATCTGTCTTGTCAAGCCCTTCAAGATATTATACGTTTCAATCATCCTGTCTCATTTTTTAAACCAGCAGCTTACAAGCCTAGTCTGTGCAAACTATACTCATAAGACGATCCTCCTATTCCAGGAATCAGTCTAATAAACCTTCACTGTGTTTATCTCACCATTCTTCATTAAATAAGGAGATCAATGAGTATAAAAAAATGGTCCCACGAATGCCCTATAAAACTGAAGCATAACCTTTTGGGCAGCACAGTGGCTTAGCTGTAGAGCTGCTGCTTCGCAGCGCCAGAGACCCAGGTTTGATCCTGATCTTGGGTGCTGTCATTATGGAGTTTGCATGTTGTTCCTGTGACTGTGTAGGTTTCCTCTGGGTGTACCAGTTTCCACCCACATCCCAACAACACACTGGTTTGCAGCTTCTGTAAATTGCCCTAGTGTGCAGCGAAAGAAGGTTAACATAGAACTATTGTGAACGGGTGATCGATGGTCTGCGTGGACTCAATGGGCCAAAGGGACTGTTTTCATCCTATATCTCCAAACTGAACTAAACTTCCCAACTTTTGTATTGAATATTCCATTCAGTAACAAATAATAGTCTATTAATTTACCCAGTTAGTTCATTTCTATCTACACTAGTCTTTTAAGAACATCCAGACACCCAGATCCTTTTGCATTTCATGGCACTTCAATATCTGGCCTTTTAGAAAGCATGCACTTTTTCACATTTCTCGCAAAAAATTGGTAATTCCACACATTTTTGTGCATTGTTTTCTTTTGATGACTCACTTAAACCATCTAAATGTCTATAAACTCATTCTGTCCTCTTCACAACCTACCATACTTTATCTCATTAACAAATTTAGTACCCGTGTCTTTAATTCCTTCAACCATATTCCTTCAACATAATGTATAAAGTTGAGGCATCAGCATTGATTTCTACCATCACATCTTGGTAACCCGAAGAAGATCCATTTATGCTTTCTCTGCTTCTTGTTAGCTAGCCTATGTTAAATGCCAAACATCTTATCTCCTATACTATAAACTTTCAGTTTTTACCTATTTACCGAGTTGATTATGTGGACATTAGGGATCAGCCTGGTCAGTGAAATATGGATGGGCCTAAGCCTCAGAGTCCAGCTTGGGCTTCTGCACCAGGGACCACTTTGAGGTTAACATTTTCTGAAACATGCATTTGGCAAATGTACTAATATACCTAATAATCCTGGTTTTTCTGGGTAGTCAGGAATGAAATCAACCCAGTCTGCTGCTGGTGCTGTTTGTTGTTCTGTGTCCCTACTCATCACCTATTCATGTAAGAATTAACAGATGTGAGACAGTTCACAGTTGACTATTCTACAGAAATTTACACATACTGAAATTATAATTGTCTTGACTGTACTGTGTACTACTTCAGAAAAAACTATGGATTCCAGTAAGGAATGGCAGTATGGAAGAGATGATTGATTGACATCCAAGCGCCTACCTTTATATTGTTACCTGAGACCTCTAACCAGATAAAACAAAATCCGACATCACATGTCAATGCAAACACAAATAGAAAGGGCCTCAAGCAGTTAATCTGCCCAAACAATCTGCCGTGATCTTTCCTCTGACATGAGAGATACTTGTAGGTACAAGCTGCTGCAATAATAATGCCAATTTACCTTTCTCCCTTCATTGCACACCTCCCAAGGCTGTCAAATATTAGTCAGACAGCTGGTTGCACCAAAGACAATCAGCTTGAGCCTTGGCCCAGTGCAAAGATTACTGGGAGAGAATTCTGTGGCACACGGTCAACATGGGGAGGAAGCTGTTGAAGGAATTAGACTAACACATGTTGTACTTGGATGAATAACTCGTTGCTGACCGATATTAGGTGAGGGACAGCAATGATCTGATGAACAAATTATCTAATCTTTATGGCCTTGTTTAAATTACCACATCAGAGTAAATTGAAACTGCAATTTGTATCTATTGATTTTAAGTTTGTCTGAAAATCATTCCTCCAAGCATTTGACATTACATAGGGATTTTGATCAAATTTATAATTTGGAAAGAAATGGCAATGTTTAGTAGTGTCTTATTTTCCCTTGGAAATAAAAGCAATGGAACCATCTTACCTGAGCCTGGCTTTAGTCTGCCTCCTGAGAATGGGGGTGTTGGCCTCACTTTCCTCCTGGACACACTGCAGTGAGGGCGATCGGCTGTGTGAACTTCGTGAGCTTGCTGTACTCTGCTGGCCTCCCTCGGTACCCTCCTGCATCTGTGCCAGTAACTGAGGTGGCAGGCTTCTGACAGATGGCACAGGCGAATGGGTGGTACGGCTTGCAAAATTGTTGATGTTGTTGTCACTGGTGGATCGTAGCAGCGTACGTGGGGATGAGAGGGCACTTCCTCCAACTCGTCGCCTATTAGTATAGCTTGGGGTTTCTCTGAAAGGCACTGAAATTTACAAACATGTTAGTGCTTGCTAACTTGGTTGTTGTGAACAGATCACTATGACGGACTTCTTTTACATCCGTCATGACCACCAGCTCCCACTTTCACCCACCCTATTGACAGTTTACTGAATAGTGCTCAAGCACTATTCCGCAACTTACTTGACCAAGTGAACATTCTTGTGTGCAATAGAGTGGCTCAAGTCATTTGACTAAGGTTGAGATCATTCCCAGGCCTGAATCTGTCTTTACCAACATCCATGTGTGCACAGCTTGCAACAGGGTTCATATACTGTACCAAGCCAGCGAACTCTTCTAGACCAAGCAACTCAGTCTTATCCCAGTCCTTCGTTTATGCATTATCTTCATTCAATTCATGCTGTTTCCTTCCGATTTATAATTCCAAGATAACATTAATTACTGTGGCAAATTATGTAGTTGTTGTTAAATTATCAGTGCCTTTAACACCGTGAATAGTATACAGAGGAAAATCTTTCAGATAATTGCTCTACAGTTACCACATCGCACATCAGCTAAGTCCTGACCTTCCACATTGGAAATCTTTGAACCAACTCTAAATGGACTTTATCAGACTTCACTGAGATATCTTGCATTAAATGTTGCACCCATTATCCTTTATCAGTGGACAGCTTGAGTGTATTCATGTATATTATTTTCTTTGACTGGATAGTATACAAACAAACAGTTTCACTGTTCCTCAGTACACATAATAAACTAAACTAAACTACATTTTACCCCATGCAACAGTTAATCTCCTTTCAGGGACCATTTAAGTTCTAAGTTATTATAAATCTAAACTCTAAGTTGCATACCACATTTTAGGTCAACACTACATAATCAAAATATGTTTATCTTGAGGAAAATACAACAATGGGCATTTAAAATAATTTCTGCCACTTTGTAAATTTAACTTTGCACTTCCTGGCAGAAATCAATAGGTGATTTCCTCACGTATGATGTGATTTCTGTGGATAGATGCCCATCAAACTATGCAACATTCTGTGGAAATACATTCTGAAGCCTTGTAGAGGAAATCAGATTTGATATCCCTGGAGCAACCATTAATTTGGAACAGCCAAGACAATCTTGTTCTCCACAATGGTATTGTTTCTTTATTGGAAGATACAGCATAGAAACATGCCCTTTGGCCCACCAAATGCACATCAAGAGACAAGAGTCAAAAGTCGAGTCTTTTCATTGACTCATAGCATTTTACCAAAAAAAATTCCAGAACTTTCCTCCGACGCTGCACGCAACCCTTCTCCCCCACACGTTGAGTCACGCTGCCCGCTTCCCCCCACCCACCAACTGTGCAGGTCATATTAAACTTTAAAATATATACAAGACCAATTGAGACCCATTAGGTCCCGTCCCCCAAAGCAATAATCCACCACTCACCCGTTCCCCCAACGCAAGCCATTTCCACCACTCACCTGTTCCACCAACATAACTCGTTCCCCCAACGTAATAATCCACAACTCACCCATTGCCCCCACGGAAGACTTGGTCCCCCAACGCAACCCATGCCCCAATGTAAGATTCCATCACTCACCCGTTGGGTTCCTGTCACACGAGAGGCCTGGTTCCCAACGCAACCTGTTCCCCAACGCAAGATTCCACCACTCACCCGTTCCCCCAATGCAACCCATTTCCCCAATGCAATATTTCACCACTCACCCATAGCCCCCAACTGTGCAGGTCATTTTAAACTTTAAATAAATGCAATTGCACAAAGATTTAATGCGATGTTCGTACCATCGACAAGGCCATCTTTTGTTATCCAAATCTAATCATTAAACTTTGCGGTGCTGGGTTAAGCTGGCAGATTCTTTCCCTGAAGGACATTTGCTGTGAAAGATTCAGTGTTCTGCGATAGAAACTTTGCAACCGGTTGTGATGTCATAACTGCCAAACTGCCAATGCAGATTTGAAGAAATCCAACTTTTAAATGTCACTTAAAAGCTTTTCAACCTCCCCCACTATGTCCATCTCCTTACAACAATGTAAACACACTTTCATAGCTTGTGTAGTGGCAGCACAGATCACATTGTGATGCCATTTTTGTTTTTTGGAATGTTCACTGCAGCGTGTGTAAATGAGATCCCATTATGATTGGATGACTGAGATGCCATTGAAAGCAGCTGGAAGAGTCAAAGGCAGTAGAAGGTAGACAGAAATGCCAGAGAAACTCAGCGGGTGAGGCAGCATCTACGGAGCGAAGGAATAGGTGACGTTTCGGGTTGAGACCCTTCTTCAGACTGATGTGGAGGTGGTGGGAAGAAGAAAGGAAGATGCGTAGACAGTGGCTGTGGGGGAGCTGGGAAAGGGAGGGGAAGGGGGGAGAAGGAAGGACAACCTGAAATTGGAGAAAATGTTCACACCGTTGGGAACCCAAGAGAAATATGAGGTGCTGCTCCTCCAGTTTCCGGTGGGACTCGCTCTGGCCATGGAGGAGGCCCACGACAGAAAGGTCAGATACAGAATGGGAGGGGGAGTAGAAGTGCTAAGCCTCACCTGGAAAGACTGATTGGGTCCTTGGATGGAGTCGAGGGGGGAGGTAAAGCGACAAGTGTAGCATTTCCTGCAGTTGCAAGGGAAAGTACCAGGGGAGGGGGTGGTTTGGGTGGGAAGGGGCAAATTGACCAGGGAGTTGTGGAGGGAGCTCTGGAAAGCCAAAGGGGGAGGAAATGGGAAGATGTGGCCAGTGGAGGGTTCCCGTTGGAGGTGAAGAAAATGTCGGAGGATTATCTGTTGTATATGGTGGCTGGTAGGGTGGAAGGTGAGGACAAGGCTCTCTGTCCTTGTTACGAGTGGGGGGATGGCGAGTGAGAGCAGAGCTACGGGAGATAGGAGAGGCCCTGGTGAGAGCCTCATCTATAGTCGAAGAGGGGAACCCCCATTACCTAAAGAATGAAGACATCTTCGATACCCTGGTTTGGAACACCTCATCCAGGGTGCAGATGCGGCGCAGGCAGAGGAATTGTGTCTGCGCCACACAGGAAGCAGGGTGGGAAGAAGTGTTGTCCAGATAGCCATGGGAGTCAGTGGGTTTGTAGTAGATATCAGTCAGTAGTCTGTTACGTGTCATGGAGATAGTGAGGTCAAGAAACAGTAGGGAGATATCGGAAATGGTCCAGGTGAATTTCACTGCCGGATGGAAGTTAGTGGTGAAATGGATGAAGTCAGTGTGTTCTGTATGGGTGCAGGAGGTAGCACAAATGCAGTCGTCGATGCAGCGGAGGTAGAGTTCGGGGATAGGGCCACGGTACGCCTCGAACATGGATTGTTCGACATACCCTACAGACAGGCATAGCTGGGGCCCATGCTAGGAAATGGGAGAAGGCAAAAGAAAAGCTGTTGAGGGTAGGGACCTGCTCCGCTAGGCAGAGGAGAGTATCAGTAGACGGGGATTGGTTGGTTCTGCGGTCGAGGAAGAAACGGAGGGCTTTAAGACCCTCCTGGTGGGGGATGGAGGTGTAGAGTGACTGGACATCCATGGTGAAGATGAGGGAATGGGGGCCTGGAAAACGGAAGCCTTGGAGGAGATGAAGGTAGGTAGGGACATAGGTAGGGAGGGATTTGACCAGGGGGGTAAGATGGAGTCGAAGTATGTGGAAATAAGTTCAGTGGGATGAGAACATGCAGAAACAATGGGTCTGCCAGGACAGTCAAGTTTGTGGATTTTGGGGAGAAGGTAAAATCGGGTCGTGCGGGGTACGATGAGGTTAGAGGCTTGGGAGGGCAGGGAGCCCGAAGTGATGAAGCCAACGATAGTGTTAGAGATAATGGCTCATCTGTGGGGTCATGGTCCAAGGATAAGTAGGAGGAGGTGTCTGAGAGTTGGCGCCTGGCCTCAGACGAGTAGAGATCAGCGCGCCAGACTACCACGGCACCTATTATTTTCAAAGTTGGCATTTTAAAAACTTTAAATATCAAGAACTTGTGATACCTAAAACACCAAATCTGAAGGAAACTTGTAAAAACAACGATGGGAAAAAGCTGAGCAAGGTTCTGCAAAAATGTTCGCGCTATTTTGTACTATTTTGGCGTAGTTCCTTGAGATCGCTCACTCACACGCAGACAGACGTCCAAATAAGATGAGACTTTTAGTATAATATAGATATATAAATATAAAACAAACAAACAATAATAGTGCAAAGATAAAAACAATGCTCCTCAGGTCTATGAGGTTTGATGTTTTTTTGGAGATTGTAGTGTTTAATAGCCTCATAATTGTGATTAATATTGTGATGGTCGTTGGGAAGAAGCAGCTCCTGTACCTGGATGGTACGAATTTCTGGTTCCCAAACTGTAAATGACCTCCAAACTCAGTACATGATTCAAACACATCTTTAATCAGTACTAAAACTTAACACCATGAAGGATGGTTAGTTATCAACACATACTGGCTGCTCAAACTGTCGGTGCTGAGAAATAGTATTAGTATAAGTATTACAGTGGGGTGGAGTTAGAGATGCTGGCTGGTGTGTGATTGGTTAACATGCAACATCAATCTACACATACTTTCTGCCAATGGCAGGAGTGAAATAAAAGCATTGCCATGGTGATGTGGGTCTCTGACGATGGCTGCCTCTTTGAGGCTTCAAAGTGGATTATCAAAGATTTGAACTGGTATTGGGTTATTATTGTCACATATACCGAGATAGTGAAATGCTTTTGTTGTGTGCTATCCAGTCAAATCATACTACACACATGTACAATCAAGCCACACACATTTGCAACAGATAGTATAAAGAGAAAATTAGCAAAGTGCAGAATATGGTGTTACAGCATCTTAGAGTTGCAGAGAAAACGCATGTAAAAAAAAGTGCAGGGTTTGCAATGAGATAGGTTGGAAGATCAGGACTACATCGTAGTTTATTGGAAGACCTTTTAGTAGTCTGATAGCAGTGGGGAATTATCCAGCAATAATATAGCACATTATCAACATGGTGAATGGCATGCTGTTACTAACATAATATGATTTCTAGACATAGGTTTATGATTAAAATGTATCTAAAAGAGTATGACATTTCTCTGTAATATAGCATATCACCTGAGGGACTATCTCAGTAATCAAAATAGGATATTGGTCAAGAGTGATAGTTCTGCAATTACAGGATATTGGGATATTTTTAATGAAAGCATATAGACAAGGAGATCAACACTCTTAAATTTCAAAGTACTTACACAGGGAAAATGTTGCAGACTGCTGAGGATACCACTAAGGCTTTGTTTGGTCTGGAGGTGATTAAGAGTGAAATGTATTTGTATTTAATTGATCACGACAAGATTGGCCAATTAACCTATTCCAATTCATCACCAAATAAGTGAAGGCCACTGAACATTTCTTCACACTGTTAACTAATTTAAAGTCCATTTCACATAGTAGACAGATAATTGTTTGACATTAGTTCTCTAAAAAATAGATTAAGAATTTTTCTCCTTAGCCAAAATATTCTGACAAGGATAATAAATGTTTATAAAAGTAGTCATCATACTTATATTTTTACTAAAACATATAATCAAATGTTCCCACCTGCTTTTGCTAGAAAGCCTAATTTTAATATTATCTGATTGCAGTTATTCAAATTAGTGCAAAATATTGGGGAATTTATAAAACTTATTTTCAGCTGAACAAATAGAATTGCATCAGAGTTCTGCTCTAAAGTATATCAATGAATGCAGTTTGATGGAATAGAAACAGTATGTAATTGTTCCAATTATTATGTGATGAGACTGTGTAGTTCACCACAGATGTGTCTATTCAGATTGGGAATTAATTTTAGCTGAAAAGTGAAGTGTAATTCAGTTCAATTTTAAATGCATTTTTAACCAATTTTCTGATTGGATCCAAAAAATGAAATGATTTCCTTATTACCAATATACAATATGGGTGAACAACTGCCTTGCCACCAGAGGGCAGCTGAGGGTGTGGTAAGGAAGAGATTATGTTTATAGCTGGGTCCTCACTGAGGTCCTCTAATGGAGAGTTTGGCAACAACAAGGCAGTTTTCAACTGCAACAGGGTTCCAGGCAGAATACTAATTATATTGTGATAGTTGATAAAGGAAGATTAGAAAATACTTGCTGCCACAAAACTGCATTAGTGCAAGCTTCTAGAGCTATAAAAGGAATGTTCAGAAACAATTAATGCGTAACAAAAGGGAAAACCCAAAGAAATAAGATAAAATATAATGATAATAAATCATGATTTGTAGATTCAAATTAGAAAAGCTCATCTTTGAAAGTGGTTTTAAATAAGAGAGAAAGCATATGATATTTTTGTTTTATTTAAAAAAATAGCAGAGAAAATTAAAAGGAAATGATGTTGAACCTGTGCAAAGCTGAGGATAAATCAGAGAATATTGCGGGTAGTTCTGAAAAGTACGTTTTAGGAAGGTTATCAAGGACAGGAAAAAGAGGAGATTTGGTCATCCATCTATCCATTCATCCATTCTTTCTATATCTACATATACTATTAGAAGTCTTGTCTTGTTTGTTTGTCAGTCAGTGTGTCTGTCTGTGAGATCAAGGAACAACGCCAAAACGGTGCACAATAGCGCAAATTTTGCAAAATCATACTTAGCTTTTTCTCAATGGTCGTTAGTATCAAGTTTCTTCACATTTTATGTTCTATTTCACAAGTTATTGATATTTAAAGATTTGAAAAAGCCAACTTTGAAAATAGTAACTTCCTGTGAGTGGGAGACGTTTCTAGCAGCTTCCAGTTATGATGTCACAATGGCATCTCAGTCGTCCAATCACAATGGGATCTCATTTACACAAGTTGCCATTAAGATTCTGAAAACCGAAAATGACATCACAATGTAAACTCTTATGCCAATACAGAGGCTGTGAGAGTTGATGGAGTGGGGGATGGGAGGAAAAGAAATGTTATTTAAACATTGTCTTCAATGGGGGAGTGCAAAAGGGGGGAGGTGAGGGAGGGAGTGACTGAGGGTAGGAGAAAGAGAGGGAGGGAGTTGACAGAGAGACAATGGGATCAGCAGCTTCAAGGGGAATAAGGAAAGAGTGAGATTTTTGCCCCCACTCTGACATGAGAAGGAGTGATTGGTTCAAGGGAGCGCCAATGCCGATCCAGAGTCCATTCATTGGTTCCGGGAAAAGCCAACTGCACTGCCCCCCCCCCCACGTGGGAAGGATTGATTGGCTCCAGGGAGCGCCAATGGGTAATGTTGGGGGACTATGGGTGAATGGTGGAAATGGGTTACGTTGGGGAACGGGTGAGTGGTGGATTATTATGTTGGGGAATGAGGCCCAACAGGTCCCACTTGGTCTAGTCCATCTATATATATATATATATATATATATATATATATATATATATATATACACACACACACACACATATATACGTATACTAGACCAAGTGCAGGCCAATTGGGTCTGGTGCACAAATGTGCGGTTGAGGGGGGGAGAGAGGTGGGGGGGAGAGGGAGGGATGGTGGGGGGGGGAGGGTGTAGTGGGCGGGCGGGCGTGATGCCGAGAGCCCGCGGGGCAGGCATACGCCGTCAAGATGCTGCGTACACTCATCGAGATGCTGTGTACGCCCTTAATGCATCTGCGGGCCGACAGGCCGTTGACGCGCCAGCTCTGTCATGCTGGCACAAGGCAAAAGTCAGCTGTTTCCCCACGGCTTTTTGCCATCGAAAAGCAGCTGGGGAAGAACCAATCTTTGGCTTGAGACAGCGTGACAGAGCCGGGCCGGGGGGGGGGGGGGGGGGGCGGGCAGGAAGTGGAGGAAGTGGAGGAAGTAAAATCGCCAGTGAAATAAGAAAAATGTGGGGGAGCGGGGGGAGTGTAGGAAGTAAAATCACCATAAAAAATGTCGGCGTTTTTCGAGGAGAGTCGGGCGGCAGCAGCCTTTATGGTGGCTGGACAGCAGGAGGCGACGACATGAGTGAGTGGGGGGGGGGGAAGGATTTTATTTTAAAATGTCTACATAAAAATGTCTAAATGTAATGAGGAGTGCAATAGCGAATGTAACAGTGTAATGTCTAGCGAAATGGAAAAAATGGCAGGCCAAGGAATCAAAGGCCACAAATCTGACAGAAATAAACACACAAACACACACACACAGACTTTTAAAAGTATACTAGATCAAGTGCAGACCTGTTGGGTCTGTTCCCCCAACCTGTGGTAGTGGGGGGGGGGCTGGGGGGGAGGTGGCGGCATGCTGCGTCACACACACTAACTAGCCCCCGCACACACGCTAACAACCCCCCTTGATATTATATTAATATTATTAATTTGCTCCTTTTACCCCAAAACCGCCCTATCCACTGACGCATAGCCCCCAACACGCAGGCACGTTTAGAGAGGGAGAGGAGGGGGGGGTAGAGAGTGAGAGCAGAGAGAGAATGAGGAGAGGCAAAGATAAATGGCAGAGACAGAAGGACAAGAGACAGAGGGATAGGGGGTGGAGGGGAGGAAGAGAGGGAGGGTGGGTGAGGGAGGGTGAGTGAGGGAGGGAGGGTGGGGGAAGAGGGGTGAGATAGATGGGAGCAGAGAGAGGGGGAGAGAAGGGCCTGAGAGGGGGGGAAGGGAAGGGGGAGGGGAGGTTGAGAGGTGGGGGGGGAAGAGGGGGGGCGGGAGGGGATGGGGTGGAGGCAAAGGGGGTAGGGGAGGGGTGGAGGGAGGACTGGAGGGAGATGGGGTAGGGGAGAGAGGGGGAAGAGTGTGGAGGGAGAGTGGTATGGGGAGAGAGGGGGAAGAGTGGGGAGGGAGGAGGAGATGGGGTAGGGGAGAGAGGGGGGGATGAGAGGGGGAAGATTGTGGAGGGAGGGGGAGAGGGGTGGGGGCAGTCCATCTATTCCCCACTCCCTATTACCCCCACTCCTCTCCCTCTATTCCCACACTCTCCAACCTCATCTCCCCCATTCCCCCCTCTCCCTCCCTACTCCTCTCCCTCAATTCCCCCACTCCCCCTCCCCAGGATCTCGCCTGTCCTCCGGATCTGCAGAACTTGCTCGTTCAGAGAGTGGAACATAGAACAGGGAGGCGTCAGAGAGGCAAAGACTTATCTTTTCTTAAGGTTTATTCTTATTTATGAAAATGTTCACAAATCTGATATATCTTTAAAAATAAACAGACAACTTAAACTGAATAAAGGACAAAAGGTTTTAAGATGTATAGCGTTGGATAGTGAATTTAAACCAGGGATGTATGACTCAACATTTAAAGAGTGGATGAAAAAAAGAATGACTGCATTTTGTACTGTTACTGAAAATGGAGACTTAAGAAGTTTTCAAGATTTGAAGGATAGATTTTCACTTCAGAACCAAGACTTGTTTAGATACCTCCAACTGAGAGATTATTACAATAAAAAAGTAAAAAGGGAGGCACTAGAAGAAAATAATCCAGTGGTATAAGTGATGCGTATCATCAAAAAAACATCAAGGATTATTTCTAAACTTTACCAAAGTTTAATGGAATGTCAAGCTAAAACTACATTTTAGGTAAAATTTAAGTGGGAAAAGGAATTGAACATCACAATCTCAGAAGAAGAATGGCATCATATGTGTGTAACACTGCAGACATCCACTAGTTCACAAAAATGGAGAGTATTTAATTGGAAATGTTGTATTCTTTTCTTTATAACGCCTAACATAAAAAGCAAGAAAATTCTAAGGCAGCAAACATGCTGAAGGCAATGTGGCCAAAGGACTCAAATCATGCACATATCTTCTGGAGTTGCCCAAAAATAGAACCATTTTGGGACAGAGTGAATTCAGAATTAAAGGAGGTATTAGAATATGTAGTCTCCAAGAAGTGTTCCATTTTATACCTGGGTAATATAACTACGGTGGTGCTGAAGGAAGATCATTACTTGGTTAAAATCCTACTCACAGCTGGCAAGAAATTGGCTTGCAGCGGACACACCCAGACTTAGACAATGGTTAGACATAGTACAGGAAATATTTGTCATGGAGAAAATGACATATTCTATAAGTGTGAAAGAAGACGAGTTTAACAGAAAATGGGAAAAATGGATTGAGTATAGAAATAAAGACATCAACACTGTATAATTTTATTGACAATAATGTAAGTTATTGGAAAATGTTTTAATAAGAAAATAGTTATGTATACTGCATCATTAATTGTAAACTGAACCCCCCCGCTGCACTGTTTCACTGCACTGTTGTATGTTTCGTTGTTATATTTGTGTTTTATTTGTATATGCATAAAAGCAATAAAGACTAAAGTGAAAGAAAATAAACGAGTTGATGATGTCATAATGGGTCTGCCTGCGCCGCCCGCACCCCACTGTTTTCCATGCTTCGCCTTCAGTGCACTGTTTTCCATGCGCTGAGAGTTACGTTACGTCCCCCCGACTCGCAGCCATTTAGTCGCCGCCGTGACCCCGCACACTTGCAGTCGACTCGCACTCGGCCGGCCATCCACCCCGCCTTGCCCGCAGCCCTCCATCCGGGCTCTGGATTGAAGCCGCTGAAAACGCAGTAATTTGGTTGGCGCGGGCACCACTGCCCGCTCGCTACTCTACGCACCCTTCCTCCTCTCTCTCCCTCCTCCTCTCCCCCTCCTCCTCCACCTCTCCCCTCCTCTCCCTCCCTATCCCCTCCCTTCCCCCCCCTCTTCTCCCCCTTCCTCTTCCCCCCTCTTCCTCCCCCTCTTTCTACCCCCCTTTTTCAACCCCCATCATTCTACCACCCTCTCTTTTTACCCCCCCTTTCCCCCCTCCCCTTCCCCCCCCTTTCTAGATGCGTCTGTGGGTTGGGGGCTATGCATGAGTGGGTAGGGCGGGGATGGGGTAAAAGGAGCAAAATAATAATATTAATATAACATCAAGGGGGGTGGTCAGTGTGTGTGTGTGTGTGGGGGGGGTGGTGGTTAGGGTGTGTAAGGGGTGGTTAGTGTTTGTGTGGGTCTCACTTGGTCTAGTAAATAACTAAAACTCTCATCTTATATGTACATATATTTGTTTGTATGTTTGTATGTTCCCGAAATACAGCCTAAACCTTATACGATAGCGCGTCAATTTTAGGGGTACCTTACTCCCCATTTGCCTGGGGTGCAGTAGCAAGTTTTGTTCCATTTGACAAAGTAATTCCCAATTTATTCCCTTAATAAACTTTTATTTTCTTTGTACGCTTAACTGCGCTCCTACTTGCCGGCCCTGTCAGCCACATATGCTCAGTTGGGGAAGGGTTGCCGGGCCCGCTATCCTTGTGTGCGCAGTTGAACGTGGCAGTCGCGCCTGCACAGTGCGGGCGCGTCAGCTGCACCTGCCGGGCCGGGATCACCATTTTGACTGAACATCGCCTCGTGTATCGGTGAGTGGTGGAATATTGCGTTTGGGGAGGGGGACCAATAGCTCCGCGCTTGGTCTGGTAAAGTCATAAAGAGCTGCATCATGTAAATAGTCACTGGCCATTAAACACCCATTTTTACATTCATTCTACCTTGGAGGCCTTTATTCTCTCCAAACTTCCACAAACTCTCCCACAATTTGTACTACTATCCCCCAGATTAAACAAATCACCTAGACAATAACGCAATTTTACAGCGGCTAATTAACGATTTTAGAAAATGGGAGGAAACATGACCACGTGGAAGAAATGGTATGGATTGCACCAGGTTTGAGGTGTCATATCTATCTATATCATATCTATATACTTTAAAAACTCTGTGTGTGTGTATGTGTTTATTTGTTTGTGGGTGTATGTCAGATTTGATTTTGAGATTAGATTT
Source organism: Okamejei kenojei (assembly GCA_035221665.1). Taxonomy (NCBI): domain Eukaryota; kingdom Metazoa; phylum Chordata; class Chondrichthyes; order Rajiformes; family Rajidae; genus Okamejei; species Okamejei kenojei. The sequence goes on along the minus strand of CM069151.1, from coordinate 37,022,830 downwards.
TTGGCCTTTGATTCATTGGTCCGCCAAAACCACATGCAAAAACTCAGAGATTTGCCAGCGATTTCACTTTTACATTCGCAAATCCACTCCTCATTACATTTAGACATTTTTATGTACACATTTTGTAATAAAAGCCCCCCACGCATTCATTTTAAAATCTGTGGGCGTACGCAGCGTCTCGACGACGTACACAGCATTTTGACGGCCTGGGGGCAGCAACAGCGGCCGGGTCTCCAGCACAGAGACCGGCCCTGATGCTCAGAAGGGTAGCAAAAAGAGGAGGGCAATTGTAATAGGGGACTCTATAGTTAGGGGGTCGGATGGGCGATTCTGTGGACGCAGTCGGGAAACCCGGACAGTAGTTTTGCCTCCCTGGTGCCAGGGTCTCGCATGTGTCGGAACGTGTCCAAAAGATTCTGAAAAGGGAGGGAGAGGAGCCTGATGTTGTGGTACACATAGGTACCAATGACATAGGCAGAAAAAGAGAGGAGGTCCTGAAGGGAGAATTTAGGGAGTTGGGGGGAAAGTTAAGAAGGACCAAAAGGGTAATGATTTCACGATTACTGCCTGTGCCGCGTGACAGTGAGAGTAGGAATGGAATGAGGTGGAGGATAAATGCATGGCTGAGGGACTGGTGCAGTGGGCAGGGATTCAAGTTTCTTGATCACTGGGACCTCTTTTGGGGAAGGCATGATCTGTACAAAAAGGACGGGTTGAACTTGAACCCGAGGGGGACCAATATCCTGGCAGGGAGATTTGCAAAGGCTACTGGGGAGACTTTAAACTAGAAAGGCTGGGGGGAGGGACTCGGGTAGAGGGGGCTAGGGGACAGGGTGTGGGGCAAGAGGCAGAGAAGGGAAGCACTCGGACCCAAAATGTAGGCGCGAAAGAGGGAAAAAGGCAATAGACAGAGAATAAGGGATGGAGGGTTTATAAAATGTGTATATTTTAATGCTAGGAGCATTGTAAGACAGGTGGATGAACTTAGGCCTGGATTGACACCTGGAAATATGATGCTGTGGCAATCAGTGAAACATGGTTGCAGGACGGCTGTGATTGGAAACTAAATATTCCAGGATTTCGTTGCTTCAGGTGTGATAGAATGGAGGGACCAGAGGTGGAGGTGTTGCATTGCTTGTCAGAGAAGGATATTACAGCAGTGCTTTGGCAGGATAGATTAGAGGCTCGTCTAGGGAGGCTATTTGGGTGGAAACTGAGAAGTGGGAACGGTGTAGCAACACTTTAGGGGTGTATTATAGACACAAATGGGGAGCGAGAATTGGAAGAGCAAATATGTTAAGGAGATAGCAGATATTAGTAGTAAGCACAAGGTAGTTGTGGGAGATTTCAATTTTCCAAAAATAGATGGGAAACACATTCTGTAAATGGGCTGGATGGTTTGGAGTTTGTAAAATGTGTGCAGGATAGTTTTTTGCAGCAGTACATAGAGGTATCGACCAGAGAAGGGGCAGTGCTGGACCTCCTGTTAGGAAATGAGGCAGGTCAGGTGACGGAGGTATGCGTTGGTGAGCACTTTGGGACCAGTGATCACAATACCATTAGTTTCAATATAATTATGGAGAGAGTCAGAACTGGACCTAGGGTGGAGATTTTTGATTGGAGAAAGGCTAACTTTGAGGGAATGTGTAAGGATTTAAAATGAATGAATTGGGACACTCTGTTTTTTGGGAAGGATGTAGAAGAGAAATGGAGGACATTTAAAGGGGAATTTGTAAGAGTACAGAATCTTTATGTCCCTGTTAGGGTGAAAGGAAAAGAGTTAAAAAATTGGAAAGAGCCATGGTTTTCAAAGGGAAATTTGGACACTTTATTTCGAAAAAAGAGAGATATCTACAATAATTATAAGGAAGGTATGGAGTAATGGAGTGATTGAGGTGATAGGAGTGAGTATAAAGAATTGCTAAAAAGAAACTAAAGGTAAGAAATTAGGAAGGCTAAAAGAATGATAATATGAGGTTTGGCATTTGGCAAGAAAGGTTGAAAGTAAACTCCAAAAGGGGTTTTCTTCTACAGCTAGAATTAATAGCAAAAGATATCACGAGGAGCGGGATAAAAATTGGATCATTAGTAGAGACAGAATGGACAGGCTATCTGCCAGCAGAAGCCAAAAGAGATGAGGGTGGGGAGATATATTGAACAATTTCTTTTCTTCGGCTATTCACCAAGGAGAAGATATTGAAACTATGTGAATTAAGGAAAAAAAGTAGAGTAGTCTATGGAAACTACGAGAGATTCAAAGAGGATGAAGTACTGACAACAACTTTTGAAAAAATATAAAAGTGGACTGAGTCTCCAGGTCCTGATAGGATATTCCCTAGGACATTTGAGGGAATTTTATTTTAGTTGTTAGAAAATAGCAGGAGCTATGGAATATTTCAATATTCATTAGAGAACGGGGAAATTAGTGCCGGAGGTATTGGCATTACTGCGCATCTGTTGTTCCATTATTTTAAAAAGGGTTCAAAGAATAAACCTAGCAATTATAGACTGTGTTAGTTTGACGTCAGTGGTGTGGTAAATTAATTGGAAAGGATACTTAGAGATAATATAAGTATAAGCATTCTGGATAAACAGGGTCTGATCATGAACAAGCCAAACATGGATTTGTGCCTGGGGAATGTGTCATGGGTTTTTTAGACAAACCTACTTGAATTTTTTTATGAAGCAGTTACTAGAGAACTCACAAATTGATTGAGCGGTTTTTAAAGCACGTGGTCGTTTTGTAGTTTTATGATGATTTCAGTAAGACGCCTTTGACAATGTTCCCTACATTGAGAGGTTGGTTAAGAAGGATCAATCTTTGGTGGGTGTTGGGTGTTAATAGGTTGGATTTTTTGTAGTAGCAAGATAATTCAACAGTGTGCTGATGGGAGATGTGTGAGACGTAATAGGTGGAATGAGGCTGCTTGTCAGGTTGGAAGCCGTGTGACAAGTGGGTTGCCTCAGGGATCTGTGTTGGTCCACTGTATGAGTTGTCATGTACACAAGATCTGGAGATGGGGGTGAAAAGTGACCTCACAATGCCTTTTAGACATGGCCCAAACTTGACTCTTGGTCCCCGCCGGCCCACACTCCCCATCCTGGCTGCTGGCCCCCTGCCCGCCCCCCGTGTACCTCCCACAATGCCCTTTGCAACCTGCCCACAACGGCTTCCTCAGCCCCCCGGCCTGCCAGGTTGTTGACATCCATAGTTTTTCCATTGAATGAATTGCATTATCTCTCACTAACACACTATTCTTAACTTTAACTTTTAATTTCAAAGACAGTTTAATAAAAAAAAAATTGCTGTCTTCATTGCAGCTTAGTTCTGGTTTCGAATACATCTTGTTGTTTGTGTGTGTGTGTGTGTGTTGTGTGTGTGTGTGTGTGTGTGTGTGGTTTGTGTGAGTGTATGTGTGTGTGGTGTGTGTGTGTGTGGGTGTGGTGTGGTGTGTGTATGTGTGTGTGTAGGGGGGGGGGGGGGGGGGGGTTTCTCCACCCCTGAATTCCATAGAGCTGGGTCTGCCGACAGTCATCGTGCATTGTTGTCCGACAGCTTTCATGCATGAGACGCGTCGCTACATTTCCATAACAATCTGAAAGCGCATTACGCACTTGATTGCATTTCGCTCTCTGTCGCTCATCCCTCATCTCTCGTGGTCGTCGGCCCCCATTTCCTTGTCCCCCAGCCCGCCCTCCCCTAAACACCCCCTTTACCCCGGTCCCCTCTCCCCCTCACCTACCCTCCTTCCCTCCACCGGGGTCCATCCCCTCCCACCACCTCCCTCCGCTCCCTTCAGCCCCCACCCTCTCACGACTCTCCCCGCCGTTCCCTTCCCCCCTGCTTCTGGCTCCCCTCTCACACCTCCGCACTCTGATCCCACCCCTCCTGTGTGTCGTGTGTTGATGTCATATTGAGCCTGTGGAAACGTAGGCTCCTACGAAATAACCAGATGCCGAAACGGGGACATTTTTTACAAATTTCAAGTAGAGATATTCCTTGTGGGTTTTAGAAATGGGCTACTCCGCTGTACATTTGGTACGATTAATTTCCCCAACCTTTTTGTTAAAATTGTTGACCATCTGACCTTTTTTTAAAAAGACAAACCGCTGGCCAGCAGCATCAGACGTTACAATAACAAGTGATTTTTACATCGTCTGGTAGATATTTCCCTTATGGATTTCAAAAATCGGCCAATCCTCTATAAAATTTGGTGAATTATGTTTCCCAAAAATATTTTACTAAAATCTACAACCAATTAAAAAAATATAACGGTTGCTTTTGCCCCCAGCGGCTGACCTCACAATGGTCTTTGCTCCTGGCCCCACCTGCCCTCCCTGGCCCGTAGACCCCCCCCCCCCCCCCCCCCCCCTGCTGTGGATTAAAGCATTATATTCATTTTTCATGGTCATTGAATTTTATTGTTTCCCAATTAACTCCACTAATTTTTGTGTTCATACTCAAATGTGTTTTTCATTTAATTAATTTAATAATTTCTCACTTAACATCACTACTTCTTAACATTAACTTTCCATTTCAAAGACCGTTATTTAAAAATAAATAGCTGTCTTCATTGACATGCTTAGATCGGGGACCCAGCTGTGTTGTGTGTGTGTCTTAGGGGGGGGGAGGGGGGGTGGGGGGGGGGGGGTTGAAGGGGGGGGTGGAGGGGGGGGGGGGTGGTTAGTGTGGTGTGATTGTGCCAAGGGCTCCTCCCTAAGTTCCATAGAGCTAGGCTGCCATCGTGACTAGCTTTCGTGCATGAGACGGCGCACTACTTCAATTATTTCATTTCCCTCAGAACATTCTGAAAAAAAATGAAAGGAAAAAGTCGGGTTCTTGAATAATCTAAACTGCGTGCACACATGGTTTGCATACCTGCGCTCTCTCTGTCTCATTCTCCCTGTCTCTCTCTTCTCCCC